>JAOXJP010260000.1:0-21106 GCA_025762735.1 Platanus orientalis | reverse complement strand
TGCCTAACACCTTCCCCAAATGCAACTAAACAACTTACCCTAAATCTCAGGAACTCAGATTAGTACAAAGAGTCAAACCCCTAGACCCCCGGGTCTAGACTTCTCCTCCTCACCTGAAGAGGAGAGCCGATGTCCAACTCCATCAGTTAATCTCGAGTTGGTGGCGACTCCAAGAAAAACCTAACCCTCTTGTAAAAGGGTTAGCGACCTCTCACGCCCCGACCTTAGGTGCAGAATAGTGGATCCAGAAATCACGGGCGGGCGGGGGCATTCGAACCCCTCCTGAACGCCGATGTCCACACCTAGCTAGTCTAATAAATGAGATGTTAACATTTGAACAAATAAACAAGTAGTCATCATTGCCCAAAGGATCTAATTTCATTTTATACGATAAGAACAGCTTAGGATCCTGTCTTGTTAGGACTTGTGCACAACCAAAGAGCATGGTTTGAAATAAAAAAATGGTTGTGCACATCTTTTTATGCCAAGCCATGCACATAGGTTGTAGGTCCTAATACATAAGCAGACAAGCTACATGATCTAAACCAGATAAGAACCCATTAGAATTAGGTGGATGGGGTCCCAAGGGGTACATCTCCCAATGGCGGGGTTTGAGACAATGTCATGTCCCGAATTATATATATATACCCAAGTTGCTATGCATGTATATTGCTTTAATCAATCGTACACATATGGGTTTTAAAACCCCATCGTTGGGTTCTTCAAATAGTATGGCTATTAAATATTTACCTTAAAGTTGACCATCATAATTATACAATTTTTATGACCAATCAACCAGACGGTTGTGGAGTTAAATACCATCTAGTTGTGGAGCAAGAACCATTCGGTATTTCTAGGACTTGTGTGTGACACCAAATTTTGTTTCATAAATCAGTGTTCAAATTACCCAACTATTATTTAGCCGGATTATTATTTATTATTAGAGAACTCTCATTGCAAGAATTGGATGTGAGACTTGTTAATTACAATTGCTTCCATAAGATAGCAACTAACCTATGATTAGAGCTTCTTATTGTTTTTTGTAATCAAGCAAAAAGCTTAAGAAGAAAGAAGAAAAGAAGAAGAAGATTGACTTTTCATTGAAACTTGACTTCTAAAAAACAACAACCTTCCTTTTATACTTTCTACAATTTATATGGATTACAAATATATTCAAATAGTTACCTAGAGGTGACCATGCTGCTTGCTTAAATTTGAGTGATCATGGACTTTCTAGGTATTTTGCAGAGGTTCTTGAAATTACAATACCTTGAAGAAGAACTTCCTGAATGTAAAGAATGTTTTACTAAATGGTGATTTAGAAGAAGAAGTATATATGCAGCTTCCACCTTGTTTCAGAATTTTGAAGGTATAGGAAGGGTGCGTAGATTGAGAAAGGCATTGTATAGCCTAAAATAAGCTCCTTGAGTCTAGTTTGAGAGATAGACTTGATATGTTGAAGAATAGCTAAACTTAATGTCAAAGTGACCATACCTTATTTGTTAAGCGAATACAAAACAAGATTACAACCTTGATTGTTTATGTCAATGACAGTGGTTACTAGAAATGATGAATCTGAAGTGAAGCGGTTGAAGATAAAGTTAAAAAAATAAATTCAAAATTAAATTGGAGTAGCTCAGGTAGCTTCTGAGTATGGAAGTTGCAAGGTTAAAAGGAGGTATTTTCTTATCCTAAAGGAAGTATGTGTTAAATCTCTTCTAAAGAAGACATAGATACTTTGTTGTAAGTCGCCTATTATTCCTATTGACGTAAATCATAGGCTTAAGTGTAACTCCCTGCGTTGTATTTAAAGGAAAAAACTGTAATTTTTCCCCATAAGGGTAAAATCTTCATTTCACATATTTTAGACAAACCATAGAGTGGTTTAGGAACCCTTTGGACCAAACTAGAAGTGTAGAATCCAAGTTGGACCATGAACTTATCAAGTTCCAAAGTTTTATCAAGTGCATATTTGGGATCACTTAATGAGTAAACCTGTACCAATCCGGAGACAATTTGAGTATGAGCCAAACATCATTAGAAATACATTTGAATCTACTTTTCAACACCTCAAACAATTTATAATTCAGAGTTTGGTAGAGAAATTTATGGCCGTTTTCCTGTGAGGTGTCTAAACTGAAAAATTCATAAGACGGGTCATGATGGGTTATACATGGATTATGACATAACTCATGTGTAATTGGTTACAAACATGGGTCCATAGTTTGCCGACTCCCCCGAGTTGACTCGACTCCTGCCTCGCAAGTCGAGTCATGTTGTTGACTACGAACCATACCAAACTCACTAAGTCAAGCTTCTAACTTGGTAGACTCATTTGACTAGGACCGATTCATGTGACATAACCGACTTTTGTAAACTTTAAAATGACCCAAAGTCAAGTTGGAATACAATAAGAAACTCTAATTTTTTGGAGAGCATGAAATTTCTTTTCTAAAGTCTCCACCAAATGAGCTCTCAAAGACATTCAAAACCCTAGAAGAAAGAAAGAGAAAAAAACTTGAAAAAATGAAAGCTAAAATGGTAGAATGATTAGACTTTTAAATTGAACTTCTAACCATATATACTTGGACATATGAGATTGGGAGGTATTTTGTTTCTATGCTTATGTTGAAAAGATGTGCTTTAGTTTTCAATATATTAATACTAATAATACTTTTACTTTAGTTTGGACTTTAGAGTTATAATTAGTTACATTTATCTTGCAATGGTATTAGACTATTAGTAGTTTATATAGTTTATTTTTGGATTTTCAAGTTATGATACTATAAAATATTTATATTTATCAAGAAAATGGACACTACTTATATATATATATATATAATTTTAACTATTTTTTATATTTTATAAATATAAAAATAGAAGGTGACATGACTCCCCTAGTTGATTCTAGTGACTCTTGAGTTGACTCCACTCCTGAGTTGTTCAAGTTGAGTAAAAAATCTGACTCAGCAAACCTTGATGAAGTGAAGTTCTCAGGAGTTTTTTTTTAGGAAATCGTATTCGGTTACGAATACGGTAATTAGTTATGAGTGTAATCGGTTACAAATATGGTAATCGGTTATGACTCGAAAAAACTAAATTTTTGGAAATTTACATTTTTATGCCATTTTAGATTTGGCTTTCACCCTTTGGACCCCCACACATGTGAGATATCACCTAGGATGACTTAAAACCTTAATAAAACTTCATTTAGATCATTTAACCTCATTAGAATAAAGACGGAAATGATTATAGAGGCTTGGGAGAGGAAGGAGTTATTCCCCAGTTTGGTAAGCTTCATTCCCAACTTTGAAAATCTACTAGAAAGGTGATTTTCTTTATAGATCTAGCTTATATGAATGTGAATTTTTCATCTTCGTTTATGTATTCTAACCATGGAATACCATGTTTTTTTATAGAGAAAAGAGGCTTGAACAAAGGTAATGAGTCTTTGGTAGAGGGTTTCCTTCAAGCCCAAGAGTAAAAGTATTTTGGTGAGTGGATATGTTGTTTATGTTGTACTTTTTCTTTTTAGGTTCATAGAAATGTGATTTTATTTTATGTTCATAAATATTTGTGCTTTAACCTCCATGAAAATTGGTTGTGTGAGTGAATATGGATTTTATGCACACTTTCATTTTCTATGATCTTAGATTTATATAAAATGATCTTGGATTTGATGGGTTTACATCTATTCCTTATGGGCTTGTTATTTTGTGATTTCCTTGATTTTTTAAGTTGTGGGGCTACATTCTTGTTAATGAGTTTGTGTGGAATGGATTTGATGGTCTCTATTCTATGTGATGAAGTTTGGGAACTTGATTTATATGGTCTGTAGGGATTGGAATGGTTCTTATGGTGAAGATTGGGATTCCTCTTTGAATTTTCTTTGAGGTCCATTAATTCTTGCACTCTATATGTTTAATAAAATGCCTTTTACAGTTTTTCCTTACTATGTGTATGTTTCTTGGATGCCTTTAGATTCCTTTCATGAGCTTAATGTTCTCTTTAGTGAATTCCTTCATATATATTGTTGATGAATGAGCACCATTTGTCAATCCATGGGCAAGTATGGAAGATTCAAGCCTTGAAGACCAAGATTCAAGATGGGTTCCAAGACTCAAAAGGTAGAGATATGCATGTGGCATCTTAGGGTGCATGTAAAGTGGACTAAAATGTGTTTTTACACATGTAGGAATCACCCCAAAAAGACCTCAATCCATTGGGACTTAGATGACATCACAATAGGAAAAACATGATTTTTCTTATCTATGACCCGTCATAAAACCCATGATCGATCACAAGCCATGATCAATCACAAATCCTGTGATTGGTCAAGATAAAAAAAGCCCAAAAGTAGCTCCTGAGAGGTGGGTCTTTTCCCCATGATCGGTCACATGCTTAGGTCCCAAACTCCTTCATGATAGATCATAGAGTCCATGACTGGTTAGGAAGTGGTTATGGATTTAAGTCACGAGCTCTCCTTATGCTTTGACATGTCCCTATTAAAAAAGGCCTCGTGATCGGTCACAAATCCCATGACCGGTCACGCTTGGGTAAAATTATATTGAGCGGCAATTTCGTTTTTGAATAAAGGGCCTTTATTGCTTGCCTGTTTGAAAAGTTTTCAATCTAAGGATTATGAACTTTTTTGTTTCTTATAAAAAGGAAACTTTTCCATTAGGATAAGCACTTCAAGCATTCAAGAAAGTGTTATTTTCTCTGCTAAAAGTGAGTCTCAAAGAGTAAAAAACTCTTTTCCTTCCATTACGTGAGTTCAAAGCTTGACAGTCCATCAAGATTCTCTCTCTTGCTTTCCTCTCAACTCTACTTAGCTAGTATCTCTTTGAGATGTGTGGTTTGGGTTATCCCTAGAGGAAACTCTTTTACGGTTGGCCTTGGTCAAGGAGCTCTAGAGCCAAATCTTAAAGAAGTGTGGGTGTATTTGACAAACCAGCTCAACAAGGATCATTCCCACCTTGGTAAGAACAACAACATCAACCAACTAGTAGTAATATTTTCTATCTCTTCTTATATTTTCTTGTATATTCATTTATCCTCATATTGCTTTGCTTCTGCCGGAAACACTAAAAGTTGACAATACTCATCAGAGACACCGAGTATATTGCGTAGCTTGCTATGTGCAAGTAGTAAGGTTTTCTATGTTTTTAACCTGATTGTATTAGGAAATCTAAATGAAATAAACCTAAGCATGGTTGTGGGCTTTAGAAGAGTGGATGTAAGCCATTATGCCAAACCACTGTAAATTTCTTATTGTGGATTGAGTGTGTGATTGGTTGTCTCTTTACTTGATGCACATTGTTACTTTTATTCATTATGTGCTTGATAAAATACTTGAGTAGGCACATTGTAGCATACACACACTTGGGCTAATTTTAAGAAGATTAAAATATAATTAAAATCAATCCCAACACTTATCAAAGAGAAATAATAATTTTAATAATCTATTCACCCCCTCTAGGATAACCTAATAGACTTTTCAATTGGTATCAGAGCCTAGGTTACTCATATTGGGCTTAACAACCCGAGTAAGACCCTAGCAAAAATCCTAGATAACTAGAGAAGATAGTGGTATGTCCTTTAGCACACCCCCATTCTTCAATGGAAGTGACTATGGCTATTGGAAATCTCACAAAGAGATTTTCCTTAATGCATATAACCCTAGGGTTGGAGTGTAATAGTCAATGGCTATAAACAACCCAACAAACTATGGAATGAGTGGACCACAGTCGAGGCGTATGCTCACAAGTTTAACTTTAAGGCATTGAATGTCATAGCAAGTGGTTTAGTCTCAGATAAGTTTAATAGGATAGCTCATCTAAAGACGGTAAAAAAGCATAGATTCTTTTCTCTATTATCCATGAGGGTACAAGTGCTGTGAAGATGTCTAAGCCTAAAATGTACACTACACATCTTGAAGCATTGAGAATGGAGAATGATGAAGAGATCTCACAGTTCAATGGAAAGTTATTTAACTTGGTAAATGTTATAAGGAGTCTAGGAGAGGATATTCTAGAGTTAAAAGAGGTTTGGAAGGTGCTTATGTCACTCCTTAAAAGGTTTAGATCTAACGCGACCACCATTGAGGAAAGTAAAGACTTAGAGACCATGAAACTAGAAGAGTTGATTGGCTCCCTTCAAATGTTTAAAGTGGTAATCCTGAGAAGATAAGACTTCTTGAGGACAACCAAAAGTTGTCAAACAAGGTTCTTGAGCTTGAGGAAAATCTCAAAACCATAGAAGAGGAAAATGATGAGTCAAGTAGTGATGACTCACTTATCCAAGAGTTGGATGATCAAGTCAAAACACTAAATGAGAGGAATAAGTCTCTTAACATGACTTGTGCTCAACTCACAAGGAAGTCCCTTGATTACTTTCAACATTCAAGGAACTTGAAGAAGGCAAAAGGGAAAATATCTCAATGTTTACCCAAAGGAATGGGAAGTTTGAGAAAATGCTTACAATGGGTAAGGAGTATGGAAACTTGATTGAACTTAGTTATAACTCTGAGGTCAATGCCTCTTCCTTAACTCAAAGACCCAAATATGGTTTTGTTAAAGCCAAGGGGAGTTCTTAACCTCATCCAACCTTTCAAGAAGGAAAAAGAAGTGGTGGAACCTTAAAGACCTTATCAAAGGGCAAGGAAGGTTGAGAAAAGACCATTTACCTTAATCAAGAATAAAGCCCCCAAAAGTCAATGTAGAACTTGGGAATGATCAATGCAACCCCAATATCGATCTTATGCCCATTTGGTTAAGAGTAGACCAAAGCAACAACCTTATTCCTATGCTAAGGACGCATAGAATAAGTTTCAAGCCAATAAAGCTTATACCTCAAGAGGTTCCCAAGGGGAAGCCTCCACCTCTAGGAAGGCAAAGAGTTAACCTAGAAGGAATCAACAAACCTTCTATAATGAGCCATCTAGAAGGAAGCCAAAGTAGTCCTATGCCTCTAGAAAACCTTATTCTATTGCTTCTATTATATACTAGAAGGGCAAATTAAAGTAGATTGCAAAAAAAAAAGGACAAATGACATCAAATCCCAAAGAATGCAATCCTCAAGGAAAATACAAAATGGAAAAACTATCAACAAGAGAAACTATTTTCAAAGTGTTGAAAATAGAAACCTTTAAAGGAACAAGGATTTGTCCCAACTCTAAAGTGCCAAAAGGTAAGGCCCTAAACTCACTTTTGGAAAAAGGCAATAGGCAAGGAAGGATGAACCAAAGTTCTTGGTCATTCAAACTGCACTAAGAGCTGAAAGCACAACAAGATGGTATCTTGATAGTGGATGCTTTAGACACATGCATGATGAAAGGGAAGTGTTTGCCCAACTTGAGGAAGTTCAAGGTGGATAAGAACTATAGTTGCCCCTGGCATTCCACAACCCACTGAGGCTCTTTATGTGCAAGGCCTCAAACACAACTTGATAAGCATACCCCAAATATGTGACTAAAGATGAGTCGTCCAATTTGGCAAAGAAGGTTGTGTGATCAAGGAACACCATAAAGGCAAAATTCTAGCTGAAGGTGTAAGGACAAGGGACAATTGCTAATTCATAGATCGCCATCCTCAAATAGGGAACACTTATCTAATATCTAAAAAAGATGAGACCAATCCTTGATATCAAAGATTAGGACACCTCAACTTTAAGGATCTTACAAGACTTAGCAAGAAAGGAATGGTCAAGTGCCTTCCTAAGCTAAGCAAGATTGACAACCTAATGTGAAAAGGTTTTCAAATGGGAAAACAAACTAGAGTTTCTCATAAGAAGACTACACAATTAGGGACATCTAGACCCCTAGAGCTTCTCCATATGGACTTGGCCGGTCCACTAGAATAGAGAGTCTAAGAGGTACGAGGTACTTCATGGTAGTGGTTGATGATTTCTCTATATTTACTTAGATAGGATTCTTAAAAGAGAAATACAAAGCCTTTTATGAATTCTTAAACATTTGCAAGAGAATTCAAGTGGAGAATGAATTAGCCATCAAGCACATTAGAAGAGATCATGGAAGGGAATCCAAGAATCACAAATTCTCGGATTGGTGTGATGAGATGGGAATCAAGTATGAGTTTTTATCTCTTAAAACTCCACAATAAAGTGGAGTTACTGAAAGGAAGAGTATAACTCTTCTTGACATGGCTACTTCTATGCTTACAAGTAAGGACTTGGCCAAGAGATTTTGGGTTGAGGCAATTAGCACCGCTTGCTATGTCTCTAATCACGTCTATCAAAGACTAGGTACGAACAAAACAACCTATGAATTATGGAGTGAGAAAAATCTAACTATTAAATACTTTAAAGTATTTAGAAGCACATATTATGTCCTTAGGGATAGAGAACACTTGAAAACATTTGACAAGAAAAGTAATAAGGCTATTTTCCTTAGATACTCTAATACAAGTAGAGCCTATCGTGTCTACAATAAGAGGACTCCCATAATGAAAAAGTCAATTAATGTAGCTGTAGATGATTATGAATCGGCACAAGTATAAATAGATGTACCGGTTGTGTTATCAAATTATAAGGTTGAGACTTCACCTCTAAAAGAGATTGAAGAACCTCAATAAAGCCAAAAGGAGATCTCATCTCAATTCAGCTCCGAGGATGAAGTTAAAGAAGTTCAACTTCATCTCAAGGAGAAAAGGATCACGAAAGGATTGTCTAGAGGTGACATCATTGGTAATCCAAGCACTAGAGTGAAGACTAGGAGACAAATTGAAAACATCCTAAGTCATTTTTGCTTCATATCCAAGATAAAGCCAAAAAAAGTGAAGGAGGATCTAAGTGATCCAGATTAGATCATGGCCATGCAAGAGGAACTCAATCAATTAAAAAAGAATGATGTGTGGTTCTTAATTGAGAGACCCTCTAATAAGAATGTCATTGGTACCAAGTGGATCTTTAAGAACAAATATGATGAATACGGTATAGTGACAAGGAACAAGGCCAGACTTGTGGCAAAGGGGTTTGCCCAGATTGAGGGCATTGACTTTGTAGAGACATTTTCCCCTGTTATGAGATTGGAGTCCATTAGGATTCTTTTGTCCATTGCTTACTATCTAAAATTTAAACTATACCAAATGGATGTAAAGAATGCCTTCGTAAATAGAATTCTCCAAGAAGAGGTATACGTAAAGTAACTGGAGGGATTTGTAGACCCTTACTTGCCAAACTGCATATATAGGCTCAAGAAGGCTCTTTACATGCTTGGTATGAGAGGCTCACCAGATTCCTTCTTGATCACCATTTTGATAAGGGGAGTGTGGATAAGACACTCTTCATGAAAAAGAAAAATGGTCACATACTCATAGTGCAAATCTATATTGATGATATCGTTTTAGGTTAATAAGTAATGAAATGTCACATGGCTTTTCTCAAACAATGAAATCAGAATTTGAGATGAGTATGGAAGGAAAACTTAGGTTCTCCTGGGTATTTAAATGAAGTAAACACCGGATGACATATTCTTGAGTCAAACCAAGCTTGTTAAAAATCTAGTGTCAAAGTTTTGATTGCATGAATCCAAGCCTGCCAATACTCCAATCAACATAAGTGACAAGATCACCAAGGATCTTGAAGGGGCTGAGATAGATTCTACATGTTACCGGAGTATTATAGGCAACTTGCTATACTTGACAGCAAGTAGACCTGACATATCCTTTAGTGTAGGTGCTTGTGTAATATACCAAGCATCTCTTAGGGATTCACATCTCAAAGCGGCTAAGAGGATAATCCACTATGTCTATGGGACAATGGACTTTGGGTTATGATACCCCTTTAACACTACATCTGAGATTGTAGGATACTCAGATTATAATTGGGCAGGCAATGTGAAGGATCACAAGAGCACGAGTAGAAGTTGCTTTTACATTGACAACAACCTTGTTTCTTGGCATAGTAAGAAACAAAACTCTATTTCATTGTCAATTACCAAAGCTGAATACATCGTAGCTGACAGTGGTTGCACTCAACTTCTCTGGATGAAGCAAATGCTCAGAGATTATGAGTTGTCACAAGGGACCATGAATCTATTTGTGAACAACAAGAATACAATTGAAATCTCTAAGAACCTAGTTTAGCACTCAATGATCAAACTTATAGACATTAAACACAACTTTATCAAACAACTGGTGGAGGAGAAAGTTGTATCTTTAGATCATGAGAACATAGAAGACCAATTGGTAGATATTCTAACAAAACCATTTGATTCAAAGATGTTCAAATATCTCAGGTGTGCCATTGGTTTGTGTGTGATAGGATGAGTCTTAGTGATTTTAATTATGGTGCAATGGGTGTACATGGAGTGCCCAAGAGCAATCTCAGGAGTGGTAGCACTACCAAGCACAAAGGAAGCTGGTAATGGAAATCCAAGGATTTGTGACTGATCGTAGGGTTTGTGATCAATCATGAGTCATGATTGGTCATAAACTCCATGACTGGTCATGAGGGTAGTTTCGTTTACTAATTATATGTGGGTTTAAAACCCCCTAAATCGTGAAAACCTATTATTTCCATGTGATTTCAAATCCTTTGAGCTTCCTGGTTCCCTATTTTTATGACTATTCAATCTTCCTTTAATCACCAAGATGGTGCAAAAGAAGCTTGCCACTAGAGCTTCTAAATCCTCCAAGGAGGTTCGGGGAAAGAAACCCCCTTGGCTGCAAACAAGGGCAAACACCTTATAAGGGAAGGCTTATAGGCACCCAAGTGAACCAAGGGCTACAAGGATGGTTTGTATTCACTGTTCTAAGATGCCAAATCCCTGCAATCATTCAGAAGATGTTCTCAAAGTTCTAATTCATCATTGAAAGGAATGTCGAGTTGGAGGTTCTAAAGATGATGTAGTTATATGACCAATTTGATGGTCGTGGATGGATTCATTTTTTCGAACTCTAAGGGCCCATCCAAGATGAAGAGTTATGGATCTTTTATTCCAATGTCTTTGATGAGCACAATAGTTACTACTCCTTCTACTCCATGGTGTACGGGGGTCCCATTCATGTTAACCCCGATTACATCTCCAAGGTCTTCAAGATCCATAGGATTGCAAATGGGATCGAGTATCCAGTGAAGAAGGTAACTCCAATAAAGAAGACCGCATTGATAGAGCCCTTGTACATAGAGTATGTCAGTTGGGGTAATAAGCCCCCTACAAGTCGTGCAAGCCCCTGGTCAAGTTTCTACCAGGGGCCAAAGATTGACTTGCCCTCGATCATCTTTCATACGTTGCTGAAGATAGTGAAAGCCAATCACTCTACTGGGAGCATTCCCTTCCCAGTCCTCATCACAGAGATTCTGCAAGCCCACAAAGTGTGATTTTTGGTCACAGCTCTAAAGAAGGGACTCACTCCTCCCTTCACTATTAAGAATTTGAAAAGGATGAACTTGATTGAGGATGTCAGTAATACTCAAAAGAAAGGGGTGAAGCTCAACCACGTAAAGTTCACCACTAACTCCTCCAAGGCTACTATGATGTCCCTACTTTACACGGTAATCAAGAAGCTATCAAGGGTCATCCGTAACCAGAGGCCAATGTGGAGTTCACGGATAGCACCATGGACTACCCTGATGAGGAGATCACGAATGAGTTTGAAGAGGAAGGAGCTGCCCAGGACGGACAAGAGGATGAGGAAGAAGACCCTGCTGATGGTCATGGGTCTGAGGAGTCAGTTGGAGACCACAAAGATGGTGGCAATGGGGATGATGAAGAGGACAGAGTTAGGCCTGAGGGATCTGAGTATGAATAAGGAGATGACTGAGCATCTCAAGTTGATGTTTGTGTTTTTTTTAAGAACACAAGGATCATTTTTTTTGGTATTAGTTAGGATGTTTTTTTTTTGTAAAGGCCTTGAACTTTATTGCTTTATTTTATGCCTGACTTAATATGTACACTTTGATCATATTAATAGAATGGCCTGTTGCTTTTGTCTAGCTCTCTTTTTCTTTAATCTGTTAATGTTTATCTTGATTTTTGCTACAAATTGCAAATTCATGACAAAAAGCGGGAGAAAATAACATAATTTGTGGGGGTATGTTAAAGGGGTATTCTATACTTATGAGGGAGTATAGTATAGATGGATGGTGTATACTTTTGGGGGAGTATACTTGTTGCCAAACTATACCAAATGCCAATTTTAAACTTAAAATTAAAACACTTATAATGCATTGCATTGGTTTAATGATTACTCACATGCACATCTTCTATATTCTTTCAATGTATATACTACACACTTGGCTTGAGGAGGGTATGTGTGTTTGTGTGCAGGTGATGGGGCATTGATGTATTTTGGGGGAAATGACAGGTGTGCTTAGTAGCAATTGCCAATATTATGGTTTTTGCATGGAATTGACAAATGAGGAGATTGTTGATGCATGGGCATCATTTGTCAATCCATGGGCAAGTATGGAAGACTTAAGCTTGAAGACCAAGAGTTAAGATAGGTTTTAACACCCAAAAGGTAAAGGCATGCATGTGGCATCTTAGGGTACATACAGAGTGGACTAAAATGTGTTTTTATACACGTAGGAATCACCCCCAAAAGACCCAAGTCCATTGGGACTTAGATGGCATCACAACAGGAAATAATGGTTTTTTTGTCTGTGATCAGTCATAAAGCCTATGATCGATCACGAGTTATGATCGATCACGACTAGAAAAATGCCTAAATTCAGCTCTTGAGAGGTGGGTCTCTTCTCCATGATCGGTCACATGCCTGGGTCCCAAACCCCTTTGTGATCGATCACAAAGTCCATGATCGGTCACGAAGTGGTTATGGACTTAAGTCTTGAGATCTCCCCATGCTCTAACATGTCCCTATTAAAAAGGGCCTCATGACCGATCACAAACCCCATGACCGGTCATACCTGTGTAAAATTATATTGAGCGTTAATTCCGTTTTTGAATGAAGGGCCTCTAATTTTTGCTCCTTTGAAAAGATTTCAATCTAAGGATTGTAAGCCTTTTCCATTCCTTATAAAAGGGACACTTTCCCATTAGGGTAAGCGCTTCAAGCATTCAAGAGAGTGTTATTTTCCTTTCTAAAAATGAGCGTCCAAGAGTGAAAAACTTTAATCCTTACTTACTTGAGTTCAAAGCTTGACAGTCCATCAAGAATCTTTTTCTTGTTTTCCTCTTAGCTCTACTTAGATAGTATCTCTTTGAGAGGTGTGGTTTGGGCTATCCTTAGAGGAAACCCCTTTGTGGTTGGCCTAGGTCAAGGAGCTCTAGAGCCAAAGCTTAATGAAGTGTGAGTGTATTAGGTAAACTAGATCAATTAGAAGCACTCCCACCTTGGTAAAAACAACAACATCAACCAGCTGATGGTAATATTTGCTATCTCTTTTTGCATTTATTTACATATTCATTCATCCTCATATTGCTTTGCTTCTGCCAAAAACACCAGAATTTGACAACACTCGTCAGAGACACCGAGTGTATTGTGTAGCTTACTATGTGTAAGTAGTAAGGTTATGTATGTTTTTTACCTAGGTTGTATTAAACATTTTAAATGAAATAAACCTAAGCTCAGTAGTGAGCTTTAGAATAGTGGATGTAGGCCATTGTGCTAAACCACTAGAAATCTCTTGTTGTGGATCGAGTGTGTGATTAGTTGTCTCTTTACTTGATGCACATTGCTACTCTTGTTCATTACATGTTTGATAAAATACTTAAGTAGGCACATTGTAGCACACACACTTAAGCTAATTTTAAGAAGACAAAAATCTTATTAAAATCAATCCTAACACTTGCCAAAGAGAATGAATAATTTTAATATCTTATTCACCTCCCCTTATAGGATAACCTAATAGACATTTCATATATAATTGCTTATAGAAATTTATGATATTCTATGGATTCTCATGTTAGGATCTTAGAATTCATACATAAATACATTGGGTTTTGCATCATTTAGGAGCTTTTGGTGGCATGTAGATTGTCCTTGGCATGGTTTACTTAGATGTTTTTAAAGGGATTTTCACTTGGATTTTTACCTATGTTTTGGAAAAATATGGGCTATGTGGTTATGTCATTAGTAGTATTCAGCATGAAATGATTTCACTTTCATGAACATAAAATATATCATTGGATTGGCATAAACATCTATATTTCTATGTTAGTGTTTAGCCTCTATATGTAATTTATCTATTTGGTTTTGGAATTATTTATGAGTTAGTACATATAAATATCTTTCACATGACATACTTATATATGAGTTATTTTACCATACATGAGCATGGATTTGGAATGATATACCTATAAGTGGGATGGTGCATGAGTGATGTCTGCCATTAGGTGAAAGGACACTAGTTTTCTAGTAATGACCACCATTAGGTAAATGACTAAAATATTTTCCCAAGGATGACCGCTATTAGGTGAAGGGACACTAGTTACCAATGATAACCTCCATTAGGTGAAGATGCTATGTAGTTGTCCAATGATGATCTCCATTAGGTAAAAGGACACTAGTTATCCAGTGATGACCGTTATTAGGCGAAGGGTTATATACTTGCCTAGTAATTTTCAGGTACCTTACCATCAAGTCACATTATTGGCAAATGAGCTATATATTTGCTAAGAGAATCTCAAGTACCTAGTCATCGGGTCACATTAATAGGTGAAGATGGCCCTAGTGGCCCAACTCTTGGATTTGTTTTATTATAACCTCATTTGGGTTATTTGGCTTAGACTCGGATTTGGATTTATCCGAAACTTGGCCTAGTTTGTTGGTGTTTAGCAATAGTTTGGTATTTAGTTTATTATGGTTTTGGTACATGGCATGTAGTATGTTTTCTTATTGTACATGCACCTATTTATCTATATAGTATATTGTTGTTGGTTTATGGTACATGGCATGTAGCTTTAGTACATGCATGATTTGGGACTGTCTTGGTTTGGATTATCACTTAGTTTCTCGAAGCATGAGCATACTTGATTCTAGTAGAGATACATGTATATTATTGTCGATGCATGAACATATGTACTATATTTCCTTCCTTTACATTAGATCACTCTGTCTATTACTATACCTATATAAACTGCATATCCTCTCACTAAGCCCATCAAGCTTACCCCAATTGGTACCACCTGCAAATGGATTCTTGGAGGACACGTACGGTTAGAGGTTGCTTAGAATGTAGCCTAGAGTGAGGAGTTGGGTGACTAAACCCATTTACTTTACATTTCACTTTTTGTTTACTTTTGATGGGAGATGTATATAGTTTGAGTACTTTGATTATGCTCATGGGGCAATGGATTGTATATACATTTATGCGTAGATTTAGGTACTTTTACCTTAGGATGGTTATGAGATTTTTGTGACTTGGTGTTTATATATTTTTAATTCACTTGATTTAAATGGTACAAATGGACTTAAATGGATGTGAAATATAAAAGTAATCGATTTAAATGAAAGTGATGTGAACAAGTAGGAGGGTTGATGACTTACTCTAAGCTCGTTGGTCTCCCCGCTATGAGAAATGGGTTTGGGGCTGGTCATTCGCATGTCAAGCATCTGAACCCGGCCCACATCACAGTTCGCAGATTCAGGTCGTGATACAAAGTGTTACACCCCACACCTAAATCAAGTAAGTTTAGATACCCAAACCCAAAACCATATGTCCGGATGTGAAACCCATAGTATTTTGAGCAAGAAGACTAACCTCAGTGCTCTAAGGACCTATACAAGACTTAGAAGAGAGTGGAAAACCTTTTAAAATAGTTTGGTTAGACCCACATTAACCAAAGTGTAAAAGACCCAAAAGTTGAGAAAACCACTGGTGTAACTGATCAGAAGATCTCTAACCACTTGTAATCGGTCAGAGATCTCTTGACCAATCACGCCTATGGGTCTTAGGCCTCGAATCTTCATTTCTAAGAATTCTACAAACTCGTGACCAATCACAAGTGTGATTGATCATAAGATCCCTGACCAATCATAGATCTCTTGATTGGTCATGACTTGTAATTCTAGAAAAAATATACAGGTACAGAAAATATGTGGCACTATCTAATTCGACCCCCACATGTATGGGGTCTCATTTGTGACAAAATAAAACTACTTTGTAATCTTATTTAGGTCTAAAAGACCACTTAGAACATAGAAAGAAAAAGTGAGAGAGAATTGGAAGATTGGAGAGAAAATATAAATTCTTCCCTAATTTGGTAAGTGCTATCCATTTTAGGGAAATTTCGCTAGATTAGAGGATTTATTTTTTTGATTTTCTTAGATTCAATTGTTTGATGATAGATCTACACTAGTATTACATAAGAAGGATATTTGAGAGAGTGAATCAAATGGGATTTGGCAAGAGGCCAAGAATTTGGAGAGATAGTAAATGATCTTACTTACAATGGCTACTATGATGGATTCCTCTGTGAATTTCTTAGATCTCTGTGGTTATTGTCATTGAATTCTCTAGAATCTTTATAAATATTTTTTTTAAAACCATTAATCCATACTAGATTTATGGATTCAAGTTTACTTTATATACATTATGCTCCCTATGCTTAGTGTAACCCTTTTTCTTCTTATATATTCGAAAAATTCTGTAGATCCATGTTTTGAACCATTAAATCTTGTTTAATCTTTAGATCTACACCTAATTTGTAAAATATTATTGTTCTAATAATTGTGTGGATTGATTTCCTTCATTGAATCCTTTAGATCATGTGAAATTTGATTTAATTCATGTGATTCCTTTGAAAATTTGTGTGAAATTGTGAATCCTTCAATATGTATACTATTTATGATCAAATTGATAGGCAATCTTGTTTTTTTTCTACGTTTGGAATATTAGAAGTAATATCTAATTTGATATCTACACTTAGATCTATTGTAAATTTTTTAAATCTTTGATTTTATGTAAAATTGTATTGGACTTATTGAATCTATCAAACTCTTAGCTCCCTATGTGATTATATGAACCAAGTGAACCATCGAATCTCATTACATGCTTTAAACCATCATTTTATATGAAATCTCAGTAAAATATTGTGAATCTAGTCTTTTGAAAATAGAATCATGTTTTAACAATGAAGATAAGTGAATTATAGATTATTAAAATGAATAAATCATGGCAATACTATGCCTACATTTACTTATGTACTATAGAGATATTTTGATTATCAAAAACATGTGAATTTCCAAACTTACTGTTGTGAACCTTATTGGACTTTGAACCTTTAACTCTTTGGGCGTTGTCATCAGGCTAAGCATGACCTTTAACTTTTTGGGCATACTCCCAAGGCTAAGTGGGAGAAAGTGCTCCAGACCATGCTCTTCAGTTGCATAAGATTTTGGCCCTACTTTGGGGGATTATCAAAAGATCTGGACTTGACCCTTGATGTTATAATTAACAAGGGATTTTGGCTCTACTATTAGGGTTTGGCAAGAGATTTAGACTATACCCGTGGGGTTACCATGAGCATATGAATACTTTGGAACCTTTTAAACATTTGAACTTCGGACACTCCAAATCATTGAACATCAGATTTTTAAAACTAACATATGACATTGAGCTCATAGACTTTGATCTTTATATTAAACTACTTGTCTGAATGCTGACTATTATTTGTACTTAACATTGAACTCCGAATTGGGAAATTAGAATTCTTTATTCGAACTTAGAACTTTGAATTGGACCAATGACTTTAGTTGAAACATGCTTATTGTTTAGTTTGTACTAGCATGATTATGTTTATTGTTGGATCTCTATTTATTTCCGTATTGATATTTACAGTTTCTAGTACTCAGATTTATGCTTTTTGCCTTATATTATTTATAATTAGTTAGATTGTTTATAGATTGGGAATAACCCAACCATTTTTTTAAAATTGACTATGACTACAGGTCTTCCATCCATACAGACTAGATATGGCGACTCCAATCATTTTTGTTTGTTTATAGTTGTCTTAGAATGCTTGGGACCCATTTTAAGATTGTGAATATTTTGGGAGATTGTATATTCTTTCCCTTCTGTCAATGTTTGGGTGAAAGGACACCCCTTTTATAGTCCTTTAAACCTTTGATACATTGTTACTTTTTAGAGCTTAGTGGTTAACTTTTCGCCGCACCACTTTTGATACGATTGCATTATGATAATACTTTCACTACAACTATTTAGATTCTTATAGACTTTTGGACATTGTATCATTTCTACTATCATTGAACTCAGATAATGTAAGACTATTGGAACTTAAGACTATTAAGGAATATGGTAATGAATTGTGATCATCGGATTATAATGTAACGATCCAAATCCAGGGTGCATACGAATCTTATCCGAGTATGGGTTCAGGGGTGTTATAGGTTATTATCAGAGTAGCCAGATTTGGATTATGTAGACTCTTATGAGAACTAAAAGTTTGAATTCTATAGACTCTTATTAGAATTATATATATGGTGTTCTGTACACTATATTGGAAAAGTGATTATGTGAACATTGGAGTTAGAGATTGATGAAATGGAAAAACAATGGAACACTTTGAAGAATTTTGTTTGGATTATATTATGTTGATGATTGATCTTATGTTTGAGGACTTTGCTTCGGATTTTAATTGAGGATCTTATAGTGAATTATGATTGAGGATATTAGTTGAATATATATGTCCTGGAGAATTCTAAGTGTGATTTTCTTGATTTTAGTTACACGATGCCGCCTAGGATGTGAACGAGAGGGTCATCTTCCACTCCAGCTATAACACCTAGTTCATGTTCTCACATATGTCGCACACATGCCACACATATGTTTTGCACATGTTTAAAATAATTTAAACGTATATGTATTAATTTATAAATAAGCATAACTTTAGAAACACACTAGAGAAAACATAGAAAAAATATGTTAGCAAAATTTATGTCTTTGGAAAGGCATAGAAGTCTAGAGTCCAATGAAATAAATAAATAAAAATTCGGAAAGGGCTTCAGCCCAATCAATTAGGAGGACCCCCAATTGATTGAGCTAGGAAGGCCCGATCGATCAGAGGTTGGCCCGATCAATTGGATAGATATCCCGTTCAATCGAGAACCCCCTGATCGATAGGAACACATGGGCTAGTTTTTAAAAACTTAAGTTTTCAAGTGTTTTTGCTATGGGGGGTTCCTAATTGGACCCAAAGACCTCTAAAGTCTATATAAGAGTGGATTTTTGACCTAATTTGACATAAAAACTTAATGGTTTTTTTTTTTTTTTTTTTGCTAGGGTTTTGGGGATTTTTGAGCAATAATGGATTTTTGACAATGACCAAATAAAAAGCTAAGGTTCCAAGCAAGTTTTTAGGGATTTTTTAAGGACGTAAAGCTTTTGCTAGGATTTCATTTCCAGACTAGGAGGTAAATAAACTTGAACACTTCTATATCATCTTGATTGTTCTTAGGTTCTTAGAATTGTTCTTGTTCAGTTTTGATAAGATCCATGGAGGTTTTTATTATTATTATTATTAGGTTCTTAGAAACAAGGTTTTGAAAAGGGAAAAATTTGTTTTGCAACCACCTGAATGATTTGGCTTTACTTTGCTTTGATATTATGTTCTTAGATTCACTTTGTCTTCTAGTTCTATAAAGACACTTGATACTTTTTATTTAATTAAGTTCTTTTACATGTTTTTAAAAGAGGAAAAAAATAGTTTTCAAGCAAGTTCATGTTTTGTTTTTGGTTTATGATTTGTATAGGTTCTTAGATGATTTTAATCTTTTGTTTTCAAAAGAAAAGATTTGTTCTACTCAGATTTTTAAATCATTTTGAAAGATCCCAGGCTTTTTAAAAGACTTCAAAGGATTTTAGTAAACTTGATTTTTTAGAGCTTGATTTAAAGGATTTCGTTATGAAAATCTGTAAAGATATGTGTTTAAGTGGGTCAGATTCTTGTTTTCTTTTTTTATTCAAAGATATGCATTATTTAGAAATTATTAAGAATTATCAGTTTTGTTTTGTTTTGATATTTGCTAGTATCTATATCTGTTTTGATGAAAATATATGTTTAAGTATGATATAAAACCCCTTTTCCATTGAAGAGGGATATTTGATGGAGCCTCTCATTGGGTTCAAATAAATGCAATCAGATACTTTCTTCATCGGTCACATTAATTGACAATGTTTATGATACTTGCCACTAGGTGTGAGATAGTACTATTCTACCATCGGATTGTAGATGGGTTCATTTTTTTATGTTATGTTACCTATTATCTAACAGTACTTTATATGTGTTAGATTTCTAGTTTTAGTTATCTGTTATCTGTCATGCAGTACTTGTGGGAGAATTCAGGTCTTTGTTTCAACAGGTCTCATATATGTATGTTTGTTCTGCTATTTGTTCAGTTCAGTTTAGTATTTTCGTTCTGTTTTTATTCAATTATGCATTTTCATTTCCGTTTTGATCTATTATTTATTCTATCTTAGATTAAAAACATTATTTTTAGTATGTAAATAAATTGTTTTAAAAGTATACCTTGTTTTATATTGATTATAAAAATATTCATGCTCAATGACCTAATTATTTCAGCATGTTAGGTAGTGATCCTATTTATTTACAAAGTCAATCACATTTACATAGTTGACACCATTATTTTTAGTTGATGAGGATGACAAAGTAGATGAGTAGCCTAGATTCCAAAGAGAGTGCCTGATGATGGAGATTTGATTTAGTCTATTTTCAGACATTATATTATTTTATTTTCAATATTTGTTTAGAGACCTATTTTGATTCAAATTAGTTTAGTTATTTCAGTTTTATTTGAAGAGATGTAATAGGTTAGTTTAAAGTTTCAGTTTTATAGAGATGGTTTGTTAGTATTTAGGATTATGTCGAACTATGGATTTTATTTATGGATTACGGTGAAAGTCCGGTTTTATCCTAGAAGGGGGAGGGCGAATAGGATTTCTAAAAATTCGTTTTAATTTACCCCCAATTGAAATTCCAATTTAAGATGTTTGTTATAATACTTGGAATTTAATGCACTTATAAATATGCTTCAATTATTATAGATACAAGTGTAATGCAATATCAATTTGTAAATTTGATCTTTCAATTACTTTATGTTTTCACTTAATTGCAAATGTGAAAGATCATATATGAAATGAT
>JAOXJP010259990.1:0-21106 GCA_025762735.1 Platanus orientalis | reverse complement strand
CTTCATTGCAAATGTCTCTTTCAGCTTCCCAACAATCATAGTAAGGTTGACTATACGCTTGTGAATCCCAAGTGTATCCAATACTTGAACTTTACCTGAGAGACAATGCCTGTGTCAGGGATGCTACATCAGTGTGATCAAGTCGAGTCACCCTCCCCAATCACTACCTTTCAACCTATCTCAACCTGTTACGGTCTCCACCTTACCTTAGGGTTATGTTGTAGTTAGTTCATGACCCAAAGACCCTAAGACCGGGCCATAGTTCAATTAGGTTCTTAAAACCACACACATTGGTACAATATAGTCCCAACCCCCATTTTACTAACTTGTTCATATTTTGTAGCAACACGGAGTACTCTATAAGTATACAAATAACCTAAATGAATCTACCCTGAATCACTTTCACAATTAGACGTTCTTAACTATCAAGATTTACACATATAACAAACCTCTAGAACTACATGCAGTTTGATCCAAACAAAACTCTAGGAATACACTGAATCACATAAGATCGGGTATGTAAGTAGCTTGAGACTATGTCTTAGGTGCAATTGCAATGATCACACCATGAGGTGGTCTAGACCAATAATTTTACATTTAATAAGCATGAACTTTAACATAATTCAAAACATGTACGAATGAGAGAAGACACCCTAAAAAGGTGGGTATTTGGGGTGCCTAATACCTTCCCCAAATACAACTAAACAACTTACCCTTAATCTTAATGACTCAGACCAGTTTTAGGAGCTAATCCCCTAGACCTACGAGTATAGACTTTTCCTCTTCCTCCGAAGAGGAGAACCGATGTCCAACTTCATCGGTTAACCCCGAGTAGGTGGTGACTCCCAAAAAGCCTAACCCAAGGGTTAGTGACCCCCGAAGTGAGCTCGACGATTGATCCAAAGTGTGGCCCGGAACCCACGGACAGACAGGGGAATCCAAACCCCCCAGACCCTGATGTCCATAGAATGGAAACTCTGTTGGGATTGTTTGATCTCTACATGTATATGTTTTGAATTATGTTAAAAATATGTTTTTCATTGTTTATATACATACTTAGATGTCTACATTGCTCACATGTCTAAGTTGCACTGAATTAGACTTAGGTCACTCCATTAGTTAGTTAGGATAACATTTCATCTGCAACACTTATTCAAAATTACCATGATTAGGATAGAGAACATGCTCACTTTAGTTTTAGGACATCTTGAATTAGTTAGTAGGACTAAATTCACCTTTGAACAACATGTATGAGTACATCTCTATTATTTTACATTTTGCACAAAATGAGTCAGAGGATACGACACTGCACTAATACATCACTCTCATTTTACCCTATCTAGGTCATTACCCACCAATGGACGACATTGGATCACCACATAGGATGGGAACAACATCTGAGTACTTACTGCTACGTTAGTGCGGCTAGTTATCATCCCATGATCCGATCTTTTTTGGGGAGGTGTTTAGATTGGTACACTCGTCTTTTAGAATCTCAAAGAAACATGAATATGTAGTCATTTTCATGTTAGAGTTGCTTAAGTTACACTTAATAGCTTATACGTCTAGTCTTAGGACTTGATGGCCGAACCCTTTTATTGTGTGCTTTCATGCTTGAATTTAAACTAACTATTTCTCAATTCCAATAGCCAGTTGAGCCCTTACTGGCACAACTAGCCATTGGATGCTCGACTACTAAACATAACATCATGACTGAATATCTAGTTAGCCATGTCATATTTTCACCAACAAAGTCAAGGATTCATGTCCAATTTTTTACATACACATATATATATATACAGTTAACTATTGTATGTATCTTGTATCCTATCTATTTCTCTTTTCAAACTCATTCACGTACCTCAAAGTTAATTTAATCACTCTCCATTAATCTTAACCAAAGTATCATGCACACAAAATCATGTCTCAAATCACTCAAAATTCTTTTAAGATCTTCCATATTCTATCCATTTTTGACTTGTTCCATATCCCATTTAAACTACTTAATTACTCAATTTTTTTAAAGTCAAGCTAATTCTTTCCCATTAATTAGACCATTGTATACCCAACTAAAAAATAATAATAATAATTAACAAAAAATGGCCTAAAATCACTTCTCAAATTGTTTCTATATAAATATAAACCATTTATTCTTTCATAATTCAACTAACCACTCCATTAAATTAACAACACCCATTAATTCTAATAAAAACATTGTATACATGGGAATAATGAGTAAAGGCATAAATCATATCTCTCACATTAATTAAAACATTTCTCATCCCATTAGGATAAATACAAGTTATTCATTCATCTATATTCAACTTTAGAACACTATTTAAGCTTTCCATATTCTACCTACCTCCAAAATGTCTTCTTCAAGCTATGACACTAAAGCTTCTTAAGCTTGGCCAACCACAAAGAGGGTTTCCTTAAGGGACAACCCAAATCACACCTCTCAAGTAGATGTTAGCTAAGATGAGTTGAGAAGGTAACAAGAGAGATTTTCTTGATGAACTTTCAAGCTTGCAGCTCAAGCAATGGAGGATTAGGGTTTCTCACCCTTGGAGGCTCTTTTTAGCAAAACAAATAACACTCTCTTGAAAGTTCGAAGATTGTTTACCCTAATGGAAAACATTTCCTTTTATAGACGACGGAAAAGGCTCACAATCCTTTGATTGAAATCTTTTCAAACGGACAAGAAAGATTGTCCATCCATTTAAAAATGGAAAAAGAGGAAAATCCTAAAATAAAAGATCTGTGACCGATCATAGGATTGTGATCGATCATGGGTCATTTTTTCATAGACATCCAAAAGTGGTCAAGGGGTGTGGGCCCCACTTTAAGTCACAACCATGATGTGATCGATCATGGGCTTTGTGATAGATCACGAGACTGTTAGGACCCAGGTTTTGATAGGTCACAAAGAAGGGGCCTAGTCCTCGGGT
The DNA here is from genome assembly GCA_025762735.1 of Platanus orientalis. Taxonomy (NCBI): domain Eukaryota; kingdom Viridiplantae; phylum Streptophyta; class Magnoliopsida; order Proteales; family Platanaceae; genus Platanus; species Platanus orientalis. Next base: position 18,158 of record JAOXJP010259990.1, on the reverse strand, counting down.
GGTCAAAAACCCTAAGTGTGACCAATCATGGACTTTGTGATCGGTCATGAGTCTTGTGTTCTGTATTGTGATTGATCACAGGGTTTGTGATCGGTCACACACAATAAAATATGTAGTATATCACTATGTACACCTTTGGGAGTTCCATATCAACTTGGGATCAAGTTGGGGAATTCAACCATGTGTGTGGACATGCCTAGGGTCATATTACATGATCCCTATGAAGCTACATACATGCCTTTACCTTCCTGAAGGTTGTAGTCCTACTTAATTCTTGGTCTTCAAGGCTTGACTTGTTGAAGCTTCTTCCACACTTTTGCCTATGGATTTCACAAATGATGCCCTTGCATCGAAAGTTATATATTTTAGTTACTTGTGGGTAACTTTTATTCATTCATTTCTTTGTTTCTTTTATGGTTTGGTTTACTTATTGCTCTACTTGTGGGATGTCTACGTAATCTATACTATCGCGTTACATATATTATACAAAAGGGGTGAGAGATATTCAAATTTGGATAAGAAGGTAAAATCCGGACCTAATTATCTAAAAAAATAATTTAGACTAATTTTATAAAGTCAGACATTAATTCTTGGTTTCGTTTAATCAATCATGCAAGCAATCAGTCAAAATCACAACAAATAAACCTAAAGCTAGACCTTTAAGCTATTGAGTGTAGCCTAAATAACTCTAACCTAAAAATGACTACATATGCATGCTTTTAGAGATTCTAAAAGATGAAGTGTACTAGTCAAAATACCTCCCCAAAAACTATCAGATCATAGAGTGGTAACTGGCTTGGGTAACTCGGAATGGTTGCGCTGACATAGCAGCAACTTCTCAGATGTTGTTCCCATCCTATGTGGTGATCCAATGTTTGTCTATTGGTGGGTATTGACCTAGATAAGGCCTCATGAGAGTGATGTATTGGTGCAATGTCGTGTCTTCGAACTCATTTTGTGCAAAATAGAAAATAACAGACATGTGTTGCATACAAGTTGTTCAAATGTTAATTTTGATCCTACTAACTAATTCAAGCTGTTCTAAAGCTATGTGAGCATGTTTTCTACTACCCTATGCATGAAAATTTGGAGTGATTGTTAAAGATGGAGTGTTATCCTAACTAACTAATGAAGTGACCTAAGTCTAATTCAAAGCAAGTAGGCATGTGATAAAGCGAGTAGGCATGTGAGAGAGCATATAAATATGTGGAAACAAATATACAGATGAAAGCATGTAACATAGATAAAACTCATATATGTGGACATTAAACACTTTCCTAGCGAAGTTGCCATTTTGTGGATATCGGCGTGCCCACTTCGGCTCTGACTCCTTCGGGTTGCTATGGGCATCGGAGTAAGGTGCTTGCTCTGGTGTCTCTTTGTGGGGTTCGGGTGCCAAGCCCCTTTTTATGCGAGGGGTTTGATGCTTTTGTCTGGAGTCACCACCAACTAAGGGTTAACCAACAGAGTTGGACATCGGTTCTCCTCTTTAGAGAAGAGAAGAAATCAAGACTCGTAAGTCTAGTGTTTAACTCCTAATACTGGTCTGAGTTCCTGAGATTTAAGGTACGTTGTTTGGTTACACTTGGGGAAGGTGTTAGGCACCTAACATACCCACTTTTTTAGGATAGCTTCTCCCATTCATATGAGTTTTAATTCTATGTCTATGTCCATGCTTTATTAAGTGTGAATTGGAATGTCTGAAATTCATTTAGTTTGAATTAGAGGTTAGCTGAATTTTTCTCAAGCCTAATGCATGTTTTTGCCCTTAATAATTGAATTTAATTCAGGGTGAAAAATAGGCGTTGGCTTATGAACAGTCCATAAACTATTATTAAGTTTGTCCTATTCTAGATGTAGGAGACCCCTCATGAGTTAGGTCTTTAAAGGGATGATGGACCCCTCTAAATGGTTTGCTGGTTGACTTCTTAGAGTTAGATGTTAACCCTAAAAGAAGGGAGAGAAAATGGAAGAAATTAATTTTTCTGGTTTACAGGCCTAAAGCCTGTTTTTTTATCTCAACGCCTGTTTTTCCAACACTTGAATTTAATTCAAGGTGAAAAATAGGCATTAGGAAATTTGGTCAGATTGACACTTTTGTGCAATATTTTAAGGTGGTCTAGTGGGTCCCAGCACTGTGGGACCCATAGTTTGAGGAAAGGAAAATCTTCCAGGGTTACACTGTGCAACCCTAGAGGTCCTAGGTACAGGCCATGTGGAGATATGATCTCCCAAATTAGGTTATGTAGTCATCTGTCACAGGCCTAACGCCTATTTTTTGGTCTAACGCTTGATTGTTCAATGCCTGAATTTTAATTCAGGGAAAAATAGGCGTTGGGTGCTGAACCAGCAACCAACTTGGGTTTTTGGGCCACCACAGTGGGGCTTAGAGGGGTGGGGCCACTCTTGGGTCTTAACACTAGCCCTAGGGTTAACTCACACTTAGATAGTTTTTGAAAAAGATAATTTTTAAGGCCCAGTCTTAACACCTGAAAGTCATTCCAACGCCTGAATTTCCATCCAACGCCTGTTTTTAAATTCAGGAGTTGAGACAGAAATAAGGGCCCACAAAGGTCAAAAATACCTTGGGACAAGGTTGGAGAAGAATTAGGGCTCCTTGGGGTGGGTCCCAGATCTCAACGCCTAATTTTTCTCCTGATGCTTATTTATTCAACACCTGTTTTTTAATTCACTAAAAAACAGGCTTTAGTTATTGGGAGAAAATTCAATAGCTGGATTTTCTCAATTTTGGAGCCCTTAGGGTTTTGCAAAAATCCTAAAATTAAATATGCTACTAGGGGAGATATATATGAACATCATATAAAAAATTGAGCTTCAAATTATACATAGAAAGTTCAAACTAAAATCAGAAAATATTCCCCAAAACTAGGTCTCAAAAGACCCATTGTTTTAGGGTATGTTTGGGGGGCCACCTTGAGGCCTTCCACAACTCCTAAAATCATGAAATTTAATACACAACACCATACATATGTCTAGTATAACATAAAATCATACAAAAATCATCACTATAATCGGTAAAAAATAAGAGCAAGTAGAGGTTGTTGAGCTTCTACCATGTACCCGAGTTAGAGTAGTGCTCTAGCATGAAATGGGCAACATAACAACATGCTAATTGACATATATTGGATGAAGATGATGAATCTGAACTGAGTTTAGGCTTACCTTGCCTTGGGTTGGGAAGATTCCACACTTTTCTTTTTCTTCCTCCTCTTTTTCTCTTAGGGATTTAGGGTTTTTGTTGCCAACAACCCTCTTTACACGAATTTGGGGGGTGGAGGGCTAGGATGGTTGAGATTGAGTTAGGGGGTTGCTAGATGGAAGGCTAGGATGATCCTTATCATAATCTACGTGGAAGGCTAGGATTAAATCTTGGTTTTATTATGTGGAGGGCTAAGATTAATTCAGCTAAAACAAGGTGGAGGGTGGGAATGTGCTTAGCTAAAATGAGGTGAAATGTGGGGATCTATTTGTGTTTGTTGGCATGGATTGATTAGGTGGAAGGGGAGCATGGGAGATGCCTTTTGGGGTAATCCCATTTATTGCAAACTTCAAGGGTATGGCATGGGATGCCAAATGAGGGGGTTTGGTTAGCTCTCTAGGGATTTGAAATTCAAAGGGAGGATCCAAGGGAGGTGAGTGAGAGATAGAATAGGAATATTCCAATCTAAATGTTGCAAAAAAATGGCTGAAGGGTGTGAATGCATTTAATGCAAAATATTTGATTTTTAGCTCATCTGATAACTAGGGATACTTTCTGATTTTTTTGAACCCTCTCTCTACCATCACTCCTCATGAGCTCTCGAGCTTGGAAGTTAGCCCAGTTAGTGTCAATTTTAGTGGTCATAGATAATCCAGTCACGTTGGTCCAGTTAGAACCAAATTACGAAAAGGGTAATAGGGTGAAATCAGGGTTTTTTGGCCAAAAAAGGTTTTAGATGTAATTTGAAAGGGCATGATGGTAAAATTGATTCGAGAGTCACCCAGGGGTAGATAAACCTAAGTCCAGGTGATTCATAGCTTTTGACTACGCGAGATTGTACCTGAGTAGGAAATTAGGTCAAAAACTATTTTTTGAGCGATTTAACAGAATTTGACAGGGAATGCTGTTGGTTTTTCTATAAAATGCTGCCTTGGGTCGTACCTGGGTGATTTGAAATTCAAGGAGTCTTATAGTTATGGGAGATGACAAATTGGTTGTAGGATTTTTGGGTAGTTATAGAGGGCTTTTTGAAGCAAAGTCGCTTAAACAAATTGGGTTTCTGTAGCTGCTGAAGCCTGGTGAAATTGAATGATCAAACATTTCTTGAAGCAGGAGTTTGTGAAATGATTTATTGAGGACAGGGGTGAGATTGAGAAAATGGCTTTGACCTTGCTATATTCTGAGTCTAGAAGAAATTTTTAAGGGCATTCTGCATGCCAAATACAGACAAAACATGCCTTGTCTGGGTTTGGGTAGAAATGACTGCTTGGGCCATGGATTTTCTGTAAATTAGTGTGGATCTGGTAGTCTCGAGGCTCTGAATTTATAGTGGTATAGCCACTGACTATATGAATTTCTTATTTTAGATGCGTCCCTAGGATTCGGTTAAGCACCTGATTTTTATACCTAATTCATCGCGTTTGTTGGAGTATTTGAGGGAATCTTGGTAGATAGAATTTTCAAAAATCCTTTCTCCTTAGACAATTTTTCAAAGGCCTCACGATTCTGAAGAAATGAGCATTGACTGATCCTGATTTGGAGGTCTGGAGAATATTCTAGCTCCATAAGAGAAAAAAGCGAGAAATAAGCCTTTTGACCTTTTGAGGAAGATTCAAGATTTTTCAGAGGTTCGAGACTAAGAAATTCTCTTCTCAAACCTGGAGACTTGAAGCTAAAGCCAGGGCCGAGGTATGGCGATTGACCTTTCTGGATTTAGAGATAGGATGAATTTCTAAGTGCTCTAGCAAGGGTCATTTCTTGGTCAAAGTTATCATAGATTGAGAAATTGGCTATTGCTGTTCTTGAGCAGTGTCTAATCTGTGATGAGTTCCATAGAGCAAGGAGACTTAGTGATGCATAGGATCTAAAATTACACCATTTAGACCATCAAAGAGGCTCTAGGGGTCCATTGAGGGTCTAGGGGTTATTCTCTTAGTAGAAAGAGTAAATGGTAATTTTTTGCCCACGGGTCGAAAAAAGTGAAAATATGAATTATTTGCCTGTGATGCTTCATGACAAGAAGGCTTATATAGGTGATGAAATTTAATGATCTGGATAACAGATAGTGAGTAGTGTGCCTTTAAAGGCAAAAGGGCAAAAAGATAATTTTTCCGCTTGTGATGTTTTGCTGGAGAAAGGCTTATAGGAGGTGGAAAACTTACTGATGACATAAATGGGGTTCTAAAATGTGGACCCTCAAAGTCCTGTTGGTGCTTTTGAATGGAATTAGGGTTTGTACTGAAATGGTGCATTTTAGGCTATGATAGGGTGTTTTAACTGATTCATTTGCGATTGGAGTATCTAGAAAGACCTTTTTAGGGGATGCCTAACCTCTTGGAGTCCAGGTTTTCTCTTCCTAAGCTAAGGGTGCTTAGAGTTTTGATGCTTAGATGCTGTTCTGCTATCCTTATGCTAACACATGACCCGAGTCAAAACTTGGGTGCTGATAGGAACGATGACTACCAGGCTGCCTTTGACAAGATCAAGAAATATTTACTAAGCCTGCCCACTGATTTTGTACCTAACTATGCATGATAGCTCTATGAGATGCGTATTAGGAAAGCATGACAAGATAGGAAAGAAATAACATGTCATCTATTATCTGAGTAAGCATTTTGTGGACTATGAAACTAGATACACACCTCTTGAGAAAACTTGTCTTTCTTTGGTCTATGTTCCTAAAAGACTTTGGCATTACTTCCTCTCATATAAAGTATTTCTAATTTCTCCGATAAATCCCATTAAGTATCTATTCAAGAATCCTACAACTATAGGAAGGACTACCTAATGGCTCATGATGCTATCAAAATTTGACATCACCTATGTCTCACAGAAAACTATCATGGGGCAAGCTATAGTCGACTTCTTAGCAGATGGACCAATAGATGAGCCCTCATCTTTAAAATTTAACTTCCTAGACGAGCATATACTTTGTGTTGAAGTCGAATTGAACAAGATTGTCAGATGGAAGATGTGCTTCGATGGAGCAGTCAATCAACTGGGATGTGGAATTAGAGCCGTGCTCATCTCCCCTATAGGTGCCCTCATTCCAATCACTGTAAGATTGCACTTTTCATGCACTAACAACATAGTCGAGTATGAAGCTTCCATCACCGACTTAAAGCATCATTGACTTAGGCATTGATGAACTAGATGTCTACGGAGATTCAACACTTGTTATCTTCAAAGAAACTGGAGATTGGTTCATCTGAGAGGAGAAGTTCTTGGACTACAACGAATGTCTACAAGGCTTTTCTAAGAGCTTTGAGTACTTAACTTTCGACTACATTAGCAGAAGAAGAAATAGCTTTGCAGATGCTTTGGCCATGCTAGCCTCGATGATCAACATCTCTTAAGAGGCAGAAATGATACCAATTGAGATTAATTAAATAAATGAGCCATCCTATTGTCTTCAAATTGCAACTATTGATTTTAACAGGGAACCATGGTTCCTTGACATAAAGAATTATCTCGAAGATCAGACTTTTCCTTCTATGGTTTCCAAGAATGATAAGCATGCTCTACGGAGATTATTAGCTCAATTTGTCTTACATGGTGAAACCCTGTACAAGAAGTCCCATCATCATGTCCTTCTGAAACGTGTAGATGAAGCTGAGGCCTCTATTATCATTCAATATATCCACAGAAGAGAGTGCGACCCTCACATGAATGGGCTCATGCTTGATAATAAGATTCTTCGATTGGGTTACTATTGGTCAACCATGGAAATAGACTGTTGTCAACATGTAAAGAAGTGCCACACTTTACAATCTTATGACAACATCATCAAAGCACCAGCTTCCAAATTGCATAACCTGACTACTCCTTGGCCATTCTTCATGTGGGGAATGGATGTAGTGGGACCAATGCCCCAAAAGGCCATTAACAGATATCTGTATATCATTGTGGCTATTGACTATTTCACTAGATGGGTTGAAGCCATATTTCTATCAACAATCACAATGAAGAACACAACCAGATTCATATGGAGAGACATCATCTGCCAATATGGTGTTCCTAGCAAAATCATCACTAACAATGCAACTAATTTTGTGGGAAAGATCCTTGAACCACTTTGCAAAAAGTTTAAGATTTACCACCATTGATCTTCTCCACATAGACCACAGATGAATGGAGCAATAGAAGCAACTAATAAAAACCTCAAGAAGATCTTACAAAAGATGATTGCTAATCACTCTAACTAGCATGATATGTTGCCCTATGCACTTATGGCCTATAGGACTTCAATCCACACTCAATAGGGACAACCACATATTCATTAGTCTACAGCATGGAAGCAATCCTGCCTATTAAAATTGAAATTCTAAGTCTTAGAGTCTTAGTCAAGGAACATATTCTAGAGTTAGATTGGGCACATGTTTGACATGATCAATTGAATCTTATTGATGAAAGAGACTACAAGAAATGAACAACGGGAAATCCTATCAGAGGCACATAGAAATAGCTTTCAACAAGAGGGTTAGACCTAGGGATGTTGAAAAAGGAGACTTAATTCTCAAAAAGGTCCTTCCATATAAACAAGCACCATAGGGAAAACTTCAACCAAATTATGAAGGACCTTTCATCATCAAATAGAAGTTGTCTGGCGAAGCATTACTGCTAGAAAATATGAATGGGGAAGACTTCCCCAAATTTGTAAACTTCGACCAAGTCAAACGATTCTTTGCTTGACTAATGTAAACTTGACTTGTACTAAAATTCTCAAAATCAGAAGGCCTTGAATGGTCATTTTTCTAAACATTGTTCTATTCATTTCTTTTTGCACCCCCAAAATCAAGATCATTTCTACATACAAATCTAAAATAGAAGAATCAAGGGTTCAAAAACAAGAAAAGAACAAGCAAAGCAAAAGAAAATAAAAGAAAAAAAAAAGCAAAAGAGAAAAAAAGGAGTAAAAACAAAACTTATAAAGAACTATGATTTCTTAAAAAACATACAAGGATTTTGTAGAGAGCCATGATCTTCTTCAAAACATGGAGATCTTATAAAGAACCATGATCTTCTTCAAAACATGGAAATCTTGTATAGAATTATAATCTTCTTCAAGAAATGGGCATTTTTTAGAGAACCATAATTTTCAACTTACAATAAGTCTCTAACCAAGAGCCATTCATATTCATATTTCAAAACTCTTCAAATCCTGGCTATTCAAAGGCAAATCTTGAAACCCTTAATAAGCCATTCATTCAACAATACAACCATTTGAATCCCTTAGCACTTCCAGAAGTTCTAAGCACAAATCAACAATACACAAGTCAAACATTCAATCAATTTGGAACAAGAACATGTACCCTGTCCAGTCACTTTCCAAAAGCCTAGACCTGTCTTAGAACAGGGGCAAAAATGGGACAAAAACAAAAAAAGTATTTTAAAGCTCAGAGTGAAAACTAGAAATGACACTTTAACCTAGTCTTGACAAACAGGGGCAAAAAAGGGAGCAAATTAAGTCATCACTTAGGGTGAAAACTAGAAATGGCACCCTAAATCAAGTTAACCCAATTCATAAGCACACATCTTCAGAATCATCATTTGGCAAGTAAAAACAAAACCCTCAAACGTAGGCATGTAATCCCACTCTCCTAAGGGAGGCACATTCAATATCTAAATTTGCAGACCTTTTATATCTCATCCAAATTAGGCATGACATCATAGCACATGAAAAATGTGACCCTATGTGCTCGAGACATATAACAGGTCATCCCTAATGTTCAAAGACCTTGAGGGGCCCAATTTTTCAAAATTAATGGAGGATTTTGGCGAAATGAATTTTCAAACATCTTTCAAAAGTAAGTCCCAAGTCTATCCGATCTAGGCTTCATGCTCAATCATCAATTAATCAGCACCATCAACTGTTGACCATGCCGTTTTCCAAGAAAAGCCTTCTACATAGCTATCAACAAGCTATGGAATCTAGGAGCAATTAAATAATCAGAGATGAAGCATCATCTCCAAAAAATGGCCATCCATGGCAGATCAAATAGCTACTCATGGCACAACAAATTTCCATTCATAGCCAACCAAAGATGGAGATGATACATCATCTCCCAAAGAAAAAGCAGAGACAATGCGTCATCTCCCATCAATTGTGATTGGAGATGACTCGTCACCTCCTAATAAAGCACGTCATCTCCCAAAGAAAAAGCAGAGACGATGTGTATCTCCCATCAATTATGATTGGAGATGACCTGTCACTTCTTCATAAAAAAAATCAAGATGAAACATCATCTTCAGCAAAGCGCCATTCATGGCCAAGCAAAGCTGGAGATGATACAACATCTCCCAAAGAAAGAGCGGAGATGATGTGTCATCTCCCATCAATGGTGATTGAAAATGATCCATCACCTCTTGATAAAGCAAATCAAGATGAAGCATTATCTCCAGCAAAACACCATTCATGGCCAAGCAAAGTTGGAGATGATAAATCATCTCCCAAAAGATATAAACAAAGATGTTGCGTTATCTCCCATCAACTATGATTAGAGATGACACATCACTTCTCAGCAAAGAGAATTAACACCAATAAATCAATAAATGAATCAATGCAATGATAAATCCCACCTGGTGGCACAATAAGAGCAATGTAATGATAAAGCCTGCCTAGCGGCACAACAATGATAAAGCCTGTATGGTAGCACAACAAGAGTAATGCAATGATAAAGCCTACTTGGCAGCACAACAAGAGCAATGCAATAATAAAGCCAGCCTGGCAGCACAACAATGAGTAATGTTAATGATAAAGCCCGCTTGATGGCACAACAAGAGTAATTCAATGATAAAACCACATGGTGGCACAACAATCAGCAATTCAATGATGAAGCTTGCCTAGCGGCATAGCAAGAGATTAATGAAATGATGAAGCCCGCTCGGTGGCACATCAAATCAATGAAGCCCACTTGGTGGCACAACAAAACACTGAACCATAAATTGAGGAAGTCTGCCCAATTACAACCAAACCATGAACCAGTAAAGTCCATCTATGGCTAGAACAATCAAATGAAATCATAAACTATCAAAATCCACTTGTGGCAAGCAATCAAAATGGTGAATCTTCACCCATGTTGAAGTCCTCCTTGCAACAAGCAACCCGATGACGCATCATCACCCTAGTCAAGTCCATAATAATGACAATGTTTGATAAAAAATGATGCATTGATTGTTTTTTAACCTTGTTAAACTCAGGTTGAGTAAAGGTTCGGTGAGGACTCTCCCTCACATGAAATTGCCACAACCTTCGACATCACAAATTGTCTATCAAGCGTAGACAAATGTTGATCCTCGTTTCATTATCTATGTAACATGAAAAATATGAATATGTAGCACTGATCTCTAGAGATCTCCATGGCTTTTAGAGTTAAGCCCAAACACTTCTTGATATGCCCTGCTTAGGCCACCATAGGTTTGGTAAGGGACTTTAGGTCTTGCCTCACCATAAATGGCCGAAACCTCTACAAAATAGATTGCCTTTCTGGTATAAGTAAATGTCGTCATTGTTCCATAGCCTATATATGATGACAACCATCCTTGGAAATTGGTAGAAATTGATATATAGCATTGATCCCCTGGGATCCCCATGGCTTCCGGAATAAGCCCAAAAACTTCCTGATATGCCCTACTCAGGGCACCATAGGTTCGGTGAGGGACTCTAGGTCTTGCCTTACTAGAAATGGCCAGAATCATTGACATAGATGATTTTCTACTCGAGTGTAGAAAAATGTCATCATCATTCCATAGCCTATATACCACAAAAATACCTTTGGAAATTGATTGAAACTGATATATAACATTGATTCCTCGGTTCGAAGTAAGCCTAAAAACTTTTTGACTTACCTTATGCAGGCCGTGTAGGTTCGCTAAGTTGAGTCAGTACTTGACTTTGTAGAAAGGCCTACGTAGGTAACTGCCTATCTGGGGTGTATGTAGGTATCATCACTTCATAGCCCGCGTATTACTCTAGCCATGTTTATAGATTGAATGGTTGAAATAAATATGTTGCACCGGTCTCTCGAGATCCCATGGCTTATGGAGTAAGCCTAAAAAACTCCCCACAAGCCCTATTGGCAATCCTTGAAACACGAACAAATTGCTGCATAGTATCCTAGTTATTCGGATATAGCTGAATGCTACACTTCGATTCATAGTCTACGTATTATCTTAGCATTAATACTGTTAAGGAGTTATGTATAATACATAGCATTGGGTTCCTTGTTATCACAACCTCCACAGCTTCCGGAGAGGGCGCAACATCTCCAGTCCTAATTAGTCCTCTACTTACACTTTGTCAAAGTCAGAACAATTATTGGGTATGATCCACCTATGATGTCTGCTTATGAGGACATAAGCACACACAACAATTCATTCCATAAAGTCTATGAAATTCCTAAGACCCACTACAGACTACTAGTTTTTTTTTGAGGAATGCCCCTCATTGTGTGAAAAACCCACCACTGCTTCTCGAGAAAGAGCTCATAACATTTCTTTGCACCTCTAAACCAAGCCACCCTTCTAGTTCAAATTTTATCACTCCCATTCCATACTCTTGAATGGCTTACCTAACATTGACCACTCTTCATTTAGTACCTCATCTACCGCATGATTTACTAATGGCCACCCTGTGACATCTGCTTGGCTTCGAACAATGAATAATGCCACACTTCGATCCATTAAGTCTATGAAATAATAGCTTTTGGCCATTGTCTAAAAAACTATCAAGCCTAAGTAGTACTTTCATAGCATGGGTCACTTGTGAGAAAAACCGTTCCATAGCTTCTCAGGAAAGAGAACAACAACATTTCTCTATAAGTTCTGGCAGTCACCACTCAACAGACCTACCTATTAGCACCAACCTAGGTGACACCGGCTTATTGGGACATAAGCATGTGCCCATTCACCCTCAAACATTGTGTGTTATACCCACTTTAGCAAAGACTGGGTTACATTCACCTGGGCAAGGCACAACACCTGATCCTGTGGGATTCCACCCTAGCTTAGAATATAGTCGTTATAAATTCTTCCTTGCTCATCCCCCTACTTTGACAATGTTTAAGTGGGATAAACATATTGTCATAGAGCAATCCATAGCCTATATAACCATTGCTTTATGGGTATGTAGCACTAACCTTCCAAGGTCCTATAGCTTTTCTAGAAAGAGCTTCCAAAATCTCTCCATGAGTCTCGTAAAATATGACATTCGCCTAAGTGGGATGGGGGCAATGTCATAGATCAATCCAGCTATGTATCATGATTGATGTGTAGCCACACATGTCTTCATGAATGATATTTAGCACATATGTGCCATGGTTAATGTAAAACTAAGCAGCGTTCAATCATGATTACATATATTTTTCTATAGCTTCTCTAGGAAGAGCTTCACTAACTTCCCTCTGTGAGTCCCATTAAAACTCTAAAGGATAGTCACAAAAAAACTTTTGAGGAATCAATTTTTTAAATGAACCAATGATCACACAATTCAACAAGTACTTAACATGCTAATATTGCAAATCTCACAAGAAACTTCAAACAATTCATACAACTTAATCATTAAGTAAGCCAAAAAAATACAAGTACATAAGTCATCTAAATGGTTCGTATGTTTATAGCTTTTTGCATGATCGATTTTCTGCAATGTTTTCAAGTAGTTGCACCCAATGTTGATGACTTACATGTCTCCCGATGCAACACATATGCTAACAACAACACCCCAAAAGATAGAGAAAGTACCAATTGTTTGCATATAACTCATGGATGGGCCACCTTTTCCAAAACAAAGAGAGTATCCCTATCAGTTGTCACCTCTTTCTGTAAGCCTTCCTGTAGCGAAGCATCATTGGCAAAAAAATTACTATTTTATCCTTTGGCCTTTAAAAACCAAAATTTGATACCATCACACATTGTCTATAAATTCTCTAGTCTCCATAAGTCTTCCCATGGTGAAGCATCACAATGAAGATTTTCCATTTTTACCCCTTTTAGTACCATAAATAGGAAAATTACCATTTTACCTTGTGGCCTTCAGGATTTACCCCTAGACCCTCAAATAGCCCCTAAAGCTTCTCCCATCACCTGATTTATGTTAGGTCAGGTTCTGCACATTCCAATATCCACCATCTTCAAGGTACTTATCTCAGAGCAAAACTTTTCAAAAACTCGCAACAACCAATTTCTCAACCTTCACAAACCCCTGGCCGAAAAGGGATGCTAAAAAGCTCTCAAAGGTTTATCTGGTGTCAAAATTCAGAAAGGTCAGTAGTCATCTTTCAGTCTCGGAGTTACCTTCAATCAGTCATTTTACTAAATCGGAGCATCAGAGGTCATGTCATTAATCCATGTGAACAAAACCAAACCAAATCCTATCCTTGCTAAATTAACACAAATTAATCCTACCCTTTGATTTTCACCAACCAATCAAAACCCCACATTGTGTTGACATTCCCCTAAGCTTGTTTCCTATTGGTGCCATGTCACCAATCCATGTGAAATTATCACAAATCAATCCTAACCCTTGGCCCAACTAAATGATCTGAACCTCCCCTTTATCCATGTCACTTATCCATGTGAATTAGCACAAAATGATCCCATCCCTCCATCCCACATTCAATCTCCACCCTACACCTCAAATTACCACAAACCAATCTAAGCTCTCCATCTTGATATTTCAAGATCAAATCCTAACCATCCATGGCACTAATTTGAGGCTATAAATAGCCCCAAATTTGTGCACAATAGGGTTGGCAATTGAAAAAAAAAAAAGAAAAGAGTAGAAGAAGAAGAAGAGGAAAAGCCATCCAAACCTAACCCTAATCCCTTGCTTAGCTCAAGTAAGCCTTGTACTTTCACTAGGGTAGTTTATTTTCACATTTTGCTTCATTAACATGCTGTCATGATGCTCAATTTTACTCCATTGCATTGCTTTAATTCGGGTTACATGGTGGATGCTTAACAACCCCCATTCGTGTTTATTTTTTACTACTATGTAGTGTAGAAATTTTTTTATTTTTATTTTTGCGTAACTCTGATAGAGCTCAAATTTTAATATGTTGTCCTCAAGAGGGAAACTAAACTTTGCGCAAACTTTGGTGATTTTACAAGCTGGGTAAGGCCTCGAGATGGCCCTCCAAACAGACCCCAAAATTCTAAACTTTTATGACCTAGTTTAACTAATATATTATTCATTTTTAAGATTTTTGTAGACTTGCTCTTAAGCTCAATTTCATATATGTTGTTCATCTATCATATGCCTATCTCTGTATGTGATTTTAGAATTTTTCAAAACCCCTAAGGAGTCCAAAACCCAAGAAATCCAACTATTGGATTTGCTCCCAATAACTAACGCCTGAATTTTATGGAAATAATATTTAGGCATTGAATAAACAGGTGTTAAGCATAAATTCAGGCGTTAAGATCTAGGACCCACCCCAAGGAGCCCTAAATCCTCTTCCAATGCCTAAATTTAATTTTAGGTGTTGAGTAGAGAAATTCAGGCGTTGGGGTGGACTTCAGGCTTTAAGCTTGTTCTAAAAATCATTAAAAAAAAATCTATTTAAGTTGTGTCTATGACCTAGGTTTAGCTCAGAAACCCAGAAGGAACCCACCCCTCTGGGCCCCACAAGTGTGATCCAAAACTCAAGGCTGGTAGCTGATTCTAGCACCCAATGCTTAAATTTCCCCTGAATTAAAGTTAGGCGTTGGAAGTTCAGGTGTCAGACTAAAATCTAGGCATTAAGCCTATAATGGATGACCATTCTACCCTATTCTGGGGCATAAATGTTTACCCTTCTGAAGGCCCAACCTTTGGGGATTGACCCTCTCAACTCTAGAAAACCCTCTCCTACCCTTTTGTAAAGGTCTCACAGCTCTAGGACCCACATGAGAGGCAGAAAAATTCAGGCCAAGTTGTTGAGTCAGTCAGCTTTAGATGCCTGGAAATTCAAGCATTAGCTTTAAAATTCAGGCGTTAAGCCTATGTCAAATGGTTAGAGTGCCCTCTTTTAGGGAGCATCTCTTTAGACCTATAAAGGCTCTAATCCCTAAGGTTGCATAGTGTGACCCTAGAGAACACCTTCTACCCTTACACAAGG
Organism: Platanus orientalis; assembly: GCA_025762735.1. NCBI lineage: Eukaryota > Viridiplantae > Streptophyta > Magnoliopsida > Proteales > Platanaceae > Platanus > Platanus orientalis. The sequence goes on along the minus strand of JAOXJP010259990.1, from coordinate 2,843 downwards.
GTCCCACAGAAACACCTAAACAAACCAGGTTGAAATGAGGATCTGATCAGCTTGCAACGCCTAAATTTCACCCTGAATTAAATTTAGGCGTTGAATATTCAGACATTGGGTTGAAATTCAGGCATTAGGCTTGAGACACAAAAATACAAACTCTTCTCCTTTCTCACCTTTTGTGTCAGGGTTAGCACAAACCCTAAGACCAGAGGACAAACACTTTAGAGGGGTCCACAATCCCTCTAAAAATCATGAACCCAAGGGGTACCTCTTGCTAATTAATGACTTAATCTAAAAAATGCTTGTTTATGAATTTTTCATAATTTGCCTAAATTTTTCCTGAATTAAATTTAAGCATTGAAAATTCAAGCATTGGAGGTAAATTCAGGTGTTAAGCTTGAGAAAATTACAAAAACAAGCAACTTCCATGTTTCACGAGCATGAACTTAAACTTAACTTAGAAACATGTATGAATGAGAGAAGCCACCCTACAAAGGTGGGTATTTGGGGGTGCCTAACACCTTCACCAAATGCTTATAAACAACTTACCCTCAATCTCAAGAACTCAACCCAGTCTTAGGAGTTAAACCCTTAGACCTAAGGGTCTAGGCTTATCCCCTTTCCTTCGAGGGGGAGAAATGATATCTAACTCCATCAGTTAAATCCCGAGTTGGTGGTGACTCCTGAAAAAGCCTAACCCAAGGGTTAGCAACCTTTATGTATCGGCATCGAGCCAAAGTGTGGCCCAGAACCACAGACAGGTGGGGGAATCCGAACCCCTCTGGACCCCGATGTCCACAATGTTCAAAATTTTTTTGAGTAGGGGTTAGTTGTTTATTTTAGGGATTATTTGCACCAAATTGAAAACAAATGGCCAAGAATGGCCTCCCTTCAGTTTAAATGAATTGATATTTATTTTGAAAATTATATTCAAGCATAGTATCTCTTCACTTGCTCAACATTGATCGCCCATATGTCTCAACATGAGGGCCCCACCTAAAAGTCTTTTCCTAATAACATAAGGGCCTTTATAATTGGACATGAATCTACCTCTTAGGTTTTGTTAGTGGGGAAGTGTCTTCTTTACTACTAGATCCCCTTCTTGGATGACTCATGGCTTCACTTTCTTGTAAAACACTATTGCCATTCTTCTTCTTTTATATGCTTGACTATAATTAAGGCCTTGAGGCACCTCTCATCTAGTAGACTCAACTGATTATTTATGCTTTATTCCCATTCTAGCTCATCTACTTTTGCTTCTAGAGTTACTTCCAAGCTAGTATCTCTACTCCAATGGGTAAAACTACTTCCATCCCATGCACCAATGAGTAGGGAGTTGGCCCTTGTGGATGTTTTGACAGAAGTCCTGTATGAAAGCAAGGCATAAAACAACATCTTATGCCAATGTGCATGTGTCTTTGACATCTTTTTCAATATGTTTGTTGCCTCTACCGCACCTTTCATATGAGGGTGGTACAAAGAGGAGAACATAGGTTGTCAACACCCAAATTTTGAATCAGGTCAATTAATGGAATCAGATGGGTTCATTACAGCATGGAATATAACCAAAATCTAGGTACCCCTGAGCTTTAGATAGCCAGACATTCTTAATGGATATTTTGGTTGTAAGTGTAATATTGAAGTTTGAAGTTTATTCAAAGACCAATTAGGCTTGAACCCTAAGAAGGGACTCTAGAACTCTGAGGGTCTAAATTTTTATCCATCAACCCCATTTCATCTTGGGATTTGCCAACCTTTATAAGCCTTCCCACATTGAACCACCAAAAGGTTGGTGTGGACATCACGGAAAGGGATCCGTGACCCACTTCGGGGTTTGTTCGGAGTTGCCACCAACTCGGGTTCTTTTTATAGGCGGGGTTGGGCGCCTGCCTTCTTTTCAGGGGAAAGGGAGGATACGGGCTTGCCTTAGGCACTTGAGCCTAGGGTTAACTCTCTGATTGGTCTGATTTTTAGGGATCTGGATAAGCTATTTGGTTGTAATTGGGGAAGGTGTTAGACACCCTAATTACCCACCTTTTTAGGGTGGCTTCTTTGACCTAACCATTTCATTTCATTTTTATCAAGTAGTAAATAAAAGTATAGGGGTTTTGGAGGGGTTTCTATCAGTATGCCTGATCTCAGGGTAATACGCCTTATCATGGGTACGCTTGATCTCTCACAGGGGTGGAGATCAGGCATATTGACCCAATTAGACCTTTCTGAGGTTTGGTTGATGTGTCAGTAGGCTGAGGCTATTATTGTGGCATTTTGGAGTGGTTTATAGGATCATTAGAGGGTTAGGATGAGGTAGGGGGTGTTTTTTGGGGTCTTTATGTCTAAGTATGCCTGAAAGAACATGGTACGCCTGATCTTATATACGCCTGATCTCACACAGAGGTGGAGATCAGGCGTACTAGTTTAATTATACCCTTTCGGGGTTTTGTTGACATGTTAGGGACTTGGGATCATTTCCATGGTCTGTTTGAGGATCCAGGGGCTACCAAGGGCCATTGTGGGATAGGGGATAATTTGGGGATTTTCTGGTTTGGTACGCCTGAACAACACGGTATGCTTGATCTCTCACAGAGTGAGAGTTCAGGCGTATTGTGTTTTGCCCAGAAAAATAGTGGCTATTTTCTGGGGTTTTGGGTCACATTCTGGGGTCTACTGACCCTGGGTCTTTTAGGAGAGGTGAATGACATTTCTAGGAGGGTTCAAAAAAATCCCCAGCCCCTGGAGAACGGGTGGGACCCACTTTTGGAATTTTCCCAAAATGAAAAACACTGTGCACTGTGCACAGATTTCTAGCAAAGTCTGACTTATGGGACCCATATCTCAAAATCCAGAGA
>JAOXJP010259980.1:0-21106 GCA_025762735.1 Platanus orientalis | reverse complement strand
CTCCTGCCACTTATAACCTGCTAAGGTCCTGTTTAACAGGTGGCAGGACACTATTGGAGGGAAAAAGTGAATTACAATTTTTTTAAATGCAATTCACTTTTTCCCACTAATCATCTCCTGCCACCTAATAGACAGGACCTAACAAGTCATAGGCTGGCAGGAGAAGATCCTTTGGACTTCTAGGGGAGAGCGACTAAAGACTTCGAAAAACATCTTAAATGCTTCGAACCAACATATAGCAATCTCCTCATTTCTTTTGCTCTCTTTATCCAGCCATTTCAATACAATCATAACCAACAGTCAAGCTCTTGAGGGGTGTGTGATTATGCACAATCCATTCCAAGTCCTTTAAATTAACCCCACGACCTCCCATGGCTATGGCTAAAAGATTAAATTACAGCCAAATTTGCGTCGGTTATCATTTTACACCAAAAAGTGGCAAGTATCCCCCAAAAAGTGTAAATCACTTTTTGGTACAGATGCGTCAGCTCCTCTGGTGCCGTTTGCACAGTTCTCACAGGATTCGTTTTCACATAATCCGAACCCTCTGGTTTAGATTTGGACCTTACGATTGTGTTTAATTCCATATTAGAACTACATATTCTTCCCTTATATTCGAACGGGAAACCTGGCTACCTATCAAGTCAAGTTCGAATCCAAGTCAACGTAGATCTGATTCATGTACTACTATGGAGAAAGAAACTACCAAAGCCTATAAAGCTGCATTTCCAAAAAAAAAAAAAACTGTCGACCTATAACTTGAGAGCATTTTACATGTGTTCGTATCTATTACGTGTTAGTAAAAGTGTAAAGAGGAAAAAGATAAAATAAGAAACCATACAGGTAAAACACGCCCATGCTATCCCGGAGAGATCCCTGGCTCACCCCAGGCAAGGCAACAGTGAACAGACTATCTACAAACAACATCCTGATTTGGCTACTTGTTCCAAGACTGGAACTTTAATCCAGTTCTCCTCCAAGGCATTGCCCTGCAATGGCGGCAACGAGAACACACTCACAGTTGAGCTTCCACTCCGAATCTCCTTCAAGGCCCGAAGTGCTGCTATGGTGCTCTTCATATACAAGCTCTCCATATACTCGATCTCGGCAAGTTCCTTCGGCCCTCTGAGCAGCCCGTCTTGGTTCGGTGTCGTTGCGGGGTTCGCCAATTCTTCTTCCCCATCAACTTCCTCAGGCACAAATGGTTTGGGGAAGAGACAGTCGAGCAATGTCTCACTCTCTTTAACAAGCTTGTAGAGTAGGTCTGTAGAGTAGAATGGTTCCTGCAACACCCTTTGGATGAAGGGCAATCGAATGAGAGCACCAGTTCGCTTCTCATACTTCTTTAGTATCTTCACTAGTCCTGCACAAAGCATATCAAAGTGGGTTCAATGAATTTAAACTTTTCGAAGGCTTGGGTGTTTAGCTTAAAAAGCAGAGTATGGGGTGCAATGGATTTCAATACAATTGAGATCAAGAGGATGGGGAACAATAATAAACCTGTATAATTGAGTGCGCTGTAATTCTCCAGCAAAACCATTTCTCCATGAAAATCGACAATTTCCTTCCCTATTCTGATACTCTCTTCGTTAAAATCCTTCCCCTTTGCTACCTTATCCTGCAACAGCTGCAAACCCCAACCGCAAAGTGAAGAAAGGCGTTACTTCCCCAAGCCATGAGCATCAGTATACACTATTAAGATACCGTATTTCAAAAATCTATCAATAAAGATCCATTGGCAAATAATAATATTCAGGAAAGGATGTTCTGTCCAGGATTTGGTGTATAGGATAGTGTCCAGGACACCAGGGTATGTCATATGGAATAAAATGGGTGTGATGGATAATAATGTTGCGTTAAATGGGCTTGTCTGACATTTATGAAAACAACAAGGACTTATGATCTATAGAGATGGAATTTCAACCAGAAGAAGGGAGATGGCTATAGGGAGGAATGGGAGACTAGAAATGGGTTAGATTAAGGTGTTGTTTGTAATTACCTGGTCCGACTAGGGCTGTCAACTATCCGGTTATTATCGGTATTTGATCCGCTTATATTCAATTCAAATGCATCTATATCCGAATCAAAATAATGGAATCCATTGAATTTAATATTTATATTATAATGTTGTAGAACATGTTATGTAGAATAAAACATAAGAATATCCATGTTATGTAGAATAAAACATAAGAATATCATAACCTTACCACATTTCTCATCTCCCATTCCCAATCTGAATGAAAGAAAGCTCCTATAACTAGTTCCTCGTTATCTAATTGATCTATCAATCATCTTCTATCTGTATAATTCAAGGTTGTTATTGTTTTCGTTAATATCCGAATTCAATCCGATATTCAATTAAATAAACAAATAAAAATACAAATACGGTATGCCTATATCCAATTCATATTGGATCCGTTGACAGTCGGCTCAAGACGTCCCAACATGGGCCACTCCTAGTCATAGATCCTTTTCAAGATAAGAGACATGGGATCTTACAATCCACCCCTTAGGACCACACATCCCCGCATGCAAGGGGATAGGGTAAGGATGTTCTGTCAAGGATTTGGTGTATTGTGTCCAGGACACCATGGACATCATATGGAATAAAATGGGTGGGTGATAGCATTTTTTGAACGTGGAGTATGCATTTTATTCCGTAAATGCTCCTGGTGTCCTGGGCACCATCCTAGACACCAAATCCTGGACAGAAAACTCTTTCCAACCTTCAGACGGAAGAAATCGCCTACCAGCGAAAGTGGGGCGAATAAAAACTTTATTATTTCTGCTTTATTCTTTTCTACCAGAACAGCGAAACGCTCGTCATAGAGAGTGGTACTGTGGTAGCTCACCGGGCAATGGCTCCGCTAGCCTGCGCCGGTGGGCACATTCTGAATCACTTTAAAAAAAGTCGGAATAAACAGGAACCACCTGATTCGTTGACCTTATCATCCATGATGTGCGCGCGAGCTGGCAAAGAGCCAGTCCTAATGCCTTGTGCATCGTACGAGAAAAAAGATAAAGCGCCACGCGCTCTGTTGAAAAAGGTTCCTCACCAGATGCCGAAGGAGGATCCCCCCAACGGAGCACCAATCGCAAGAAACGAGGATTCCGATGCGCACGTTAGTTGCAAACCACGGTGATTGCGAGTCGCGACTCGGGGAGGACGAGTCACAAGGGTCGATCCCAAGGGTTAACAGACCTACCAGAACTTGGTAGCCCGGCTGCCGAGAAAACTACAACCGGTATGAAAATCCCAGATCTTCCATGGAAACAACAAGAATTTTCAATCACATCGATCTGGTTCCGGCAACTAAATGCTTACAGTGCATTTTACCAAAAAAAAAAAACGTATTTCACGATGCAGAAACGAAACGTAAACCCTAAATCTCACCAATTTAGGAAAATTTCCCTAGTTCTGTCCATAGAAAAACGCAGAGAAAGAGAAATACCTTTAATCTGATGATGTATTCTTCCTCCTTGTCAACGAAGAACGAATTGAATTTCTCGAGTTCGGCTTCTAATAACCGCTTGAAATCCAACTCCTCTCTCGTCATCAAGTTCACATCCTTCTCTCCAGTTTCCGAGCAATCTCCAGCGGCCAATCTCGGCCGCTTGTTGCACCTCTCATCACCTTTTGGTTCGATAAGCTTCAATCGCTTCTTCAATTCCTTGTAGGAAAGAAACTTGTCCCTCCACTCAGGCAACGTTTCTTCGATCTGGTTACTCAGGCTCTTCCCAAACTTCATCTCTACTTCCTCTCACCGTCAGCCAGAAAATACACAACGGAAGGAAAAAGAAGAATATCCCGGCGGAAATCAGATGAAACGTAACGCGAATCGAACGGGATTCCGATGGAGAGAGGGAATGGAGGTGAAGGTGGTCATATAACGGTTCGATCAGAATATTCGAAAAAGATAATGCGAATATCCGTTTGGGCGTAAGAGGATATTTCGGGTTTTATTCCCTTTGGTTGTGACGTGTGAGTGGTGGGAGAAAGCGCTAATTTCCATCGGCCGTCGGGCGTGCCATGTGGCAGAATGACTTCTGCGGTGGCTCGATCTCGAGCCACTGGCTAGAATGGGTTTTCAATGTCGAATCTGAGACCACTTATATAGACAGAAAATATTGTCTATAAAGCATCTTATGATTCCAACTTATAAATTTAAAGGCAAGATCTACTGTGGCAAATTTTGCTAGTTTTTTGTAGTATGAACAAAAAGTATAGTTTTATTTTATTTTTTTTGATTACTTCTTTTTAACATTTGGGTAAATTTAATGAGCTAGTTTCTTCATCACAAACTTCAAAATAATAATTAAAAAAATAGGGGCATGATCCTGTGCATGGTGTTCACACCCCTATGAGGGAGAACTGCTTCTGGTGTAGAGGATTTTCTTGCAAAAAAAATAATAGGTTATTTTTCTCTATCCAAGATTTAAAGAGTAGGATTCTATGTAGCAGAAGCCCGCCATGATAATCATGGGCATGTGTAGCATTTATAGGAGGAAGGATTCTGTTTGCCTCCCTTAATGAACACTTGGTCCATTGGGTGTCAAGGAGCGGATATATGAATGCCTGAAAAGTGATTTAGGGGATAGACACAACAGCGCCGAAAAGTGATTTCCACTTTTTTGTGGTGGGGGGGGGGGACTCATCACTTTTCAGGTGTTGACATGTCCACCCCCTGACATCCACGGACCAAGCCTTTGTTAAGAGAGACTGATAAAACCCTTCTCGCATTTATGGAGTAAATATGTTAATGCACATACTTAAATGGAGCAAAAGCACAAGGACAAGTTCAAACATGTGCTACAGTAACCCATGGCTTCTGCATCGGGTTTCAACAACGAAGGATCCCGAGTGAGATATATCAATACGAATCAATGTGTGGCTTGATGCCACAAAGGGTGATGTATCACGTAGCACACAAGAGTAAAGGAGAGAGCAAATCCTCTCCTGTTGCTTATGACATGTTAAGGTCCTGTCTAACATGTCTAACAAGTGGCATGACACTATCAGAGGGAAAAAGTGAATTATAATTTTTGAAAAATGCATTTCACTTTCTTCTACCAATTATTTCCTACCACCTGTTAGATAGGACCTTCACAGGTCATAAAGCCATAGGAGAAAATCACTTTCGGTTAAAGGAGGGTTTTACTACAACTATAGACTCGGAAAAGATTAGGTAGGGAAATCAGCTTTTCCTGATATATTAGAATGGCATTAGAGGGTGGAAACATTAACATTGAAAAGTGATAAGCATTCTCCCTAAAAGTGAAAGTCATTTTTCGACACTGATGTGTCAACCCCTGATATCATTCTAATACATAAGGAAAAACTGATTTGCGTACCTAATCCCAGCACCTATAAGTGTGTGTTTACCAAAGGAAGCAAATGTTCTGTGATAAAAATGCCTCTGAAGTGTATATGGTGAATTCTAAATAGACATGTATTGTTTTTGGGGGGTAAAAAGGTCCAAAAAAGTGTTCAGTTGGAAAAGTAGGTGTCAATAAAAGACATCAAATTCCAAAAACACACCATGTGTCAATCAATGGCACGCCTTTAGAGGTCTGTCTCAAAACATAATCATTCTCCTTGCCAAAACACTCTTTGTAAAGCATTATGTCACATGCTAGTTTGTTACTGCATTGATTTCTTTTCAAGAACTCTGGAGTGGAGATGATTTGACTTTTTAAGTGTCTGGAGGAGATATAGAAGCATATATAAGCATTAGAAAAGCGTGCACTCATATGAGGATGCCTTATTCAGTCATTTTCTCTTTATTTTATTTGTAGTTGGTCCTAATTCATTTTATTTTATTTGGGGTACGTAAATTTGAATAAAATAGGCATATCTTTCTCATCATGCTAGCTAAGGACCATCATAGGAGGTGAATCATAAACCAAAATATATTTTATACTAACACAATAACCACTCTGTCAATGGGTGTGACAAAACCTGTCTAACATGAATGACACATTGCGGGAGAAAAAGGGCATAGTATTAATGATTGCAGAAATAGAATATCACTAAAAACTTGTTGGTTGCCAACAAAAAATATTTTTACTTAGGGTTAGCCCATGGGTGGTTCTTCTAATTTGGGTTATCAAAAGGGTTCGGGTTTGATGATGCCTTTAGACCGAGGACTTTACAACAGAACAATGTCAACCAAATTAATAACAGAAAGAAAATTCTTCAAACAAACAGATTAACCGTTGTCCTCCTTTTAATGCTAAAGATTTCATTGAATCTTATTCTTTAAACAAGATAGATTGGCCGGTGCCCTTCTCTTGGACAAACTTCATTGAATATGATTCTGTAGTACAGTTGAATTGCTTGATACAGGACTTCAAATCACTACAGGATTGAATTACTACTACATTTATTCTAATTCTACTGCTATAAATAAAAGATATTGTTGATGAGGGTGATGATTGAGTGTTTCTCTCTTCTTCTCCGCCACAATTTGTAGAACTCCTTAGATAGTTTTTCAAAAATCATAACTACTACCTTGAATGGTTATTATGAATAGTTATCTATATTTTAGTTTTTTGGTCACTACCTTAAAGGGTTATAGATAATTATAGAACTAACTGTATACAGTTTGGTTTTGAGAAATTGGGTAACCACCCAATTTTTCTTAACTACCATTCCCACACTCTCTACAAACTAGATTTGAAAAAGTGGGGTAAACAAAACTAAGGCAAAAAATTGTGTACCACTACCAAAACCTTCTTTCGGGCACCCAATTTTGATGGTATTCAATTCAGTAAGGTTGTGAGTGATTCTTCCTTAACCCACCATCATAGACCAAAATATAGCAAGTGAGCCAGTAAACCAGGAGTAAAGGTGAGTGATATATATATATATATAGATATACCATTAGGTACTTAAAAATAAAAATAAAAAATAACTTAAGGAAAATGATGTTCTGTCTAGGATTTGGTGTCTAGGATGGCACCAAGGGACATCATGTGGAATAAAATGGGTGGGTGATACATTTTTCGAATATGGAGTATGGATTTTATTCCATATGGCACATATGGCAGCCTTGGTGTCTTAAACACCATCCTGGATAGAACATCCTTTCCAAAACTTAAATAATGAGTAAGGCCATCTTCACAAAAGAAACATCTCCATGATCAATTGTTGAGGCCGAGGTACCTTTTCATATTTCTAAAATGGACATTGCTCACATTCACATAAGAGGGCTTCTTAACAAACATATATGGAAGTGAAATCAGCATGGTTATGATGCGCACCTTTAATGAATGCCTAATGTCAGCCCATATGAGGGGCGGACATATGGCATTGAAAAAGTGATTTACACATTTTGGAGGTAATTTTCACTTCTCGATGCCATTTGTCTACCCTTGCATATGGCACACCTTAGGCGTTCTTTAAGGGTACACACCAAATCCCGGGAGAAGTGCAATCAATGTTTGAGTTAATTAGATCCATGATCCAGCATTATGCTAGGAGTAAAGAGGTTTGGGCATAAAGATGTAAAAATTATTTACTTGCTTGTTGCAAGAAGATGCTGGATAATACTATTGATATATGATGATTGGATTATTAACATTGTTTAATGGTGATATCCTAAAAAAAAGTCTAAATCTTGGATTGGAGGGGGCCTCAATCAAGTTTTAATGCGAAGACTATTTTCAATGTTCCACAGTGTGCAGCTCCTCAAAATAATCCCTTTCACATCTTTTTCATCTGGATACTTGTCAAGGTGATGCAAATCTATCGTTGCAATCGGAATGTAGATAAGATGCTAATAAGCGAAAAATCGCTCAACCAATGCAAATTTTAGTTGCATTCAGAACATAAACAAATTGCTTAATTAGGGAAAAAAAATTTATTCATTGGAAATATGAATTCAGGCTAGCACACTAAGGGTGCAACATCCATTTATAGGCTAATAAAAGATTATAAAAATGGAGGGAAATTCATTGTGATGTTGATGAATCCGACTACAGCTCATACATAGCCTCCTAAAACCTATGAAGTGTGGTTCTCAAGAGTAGAGAGAGAGCACCACAAGATTTTGGGGAAGAAAAAATGAAAGTGCTCCACACTTCACTTTTGGTAGTGCCCCTTTTCTTAATTTTACTAATAAAATTCTAATAAAAAAACTCCATTACACCATATGTTTAGGGCTTTAAATAAGCTTTACTGGCCTTTTTCTTTTTATCAACCAAAAAATAAAGAAAATTAACCCTAATAATATTCATCTATAATCTAACAATATGGATAATAGTGTTCTTTAATACATTGACACCCTACACCATAACTTCGATACTCTTTCATTAAAGGAGTCATAATATTTTAATATTCTTTTAAGCCAATCCTAACTAAATAAGGAAACAAAAACCAAGTCCTAAACAAATGATACCTACTAAACTAAAACACATCTTAAACAATAAAACCAAATCTTAAAAGTATAAACATCTCTTGTTGCTCACATCCAACCAGCCATCTTCCTTGATTTTCTCAAATCAAGATTATCCATGAAGCTAAATTACATATCTTGCACATCATTCTCCCTTGGCCAAAATAATTTGTCATTGATTACATCTTCATCAGAACTATCTCCACAATATGGAATGATATGTGTCCAAATATGATTCAGTAGTTTCAGTTTGTGCACTTTATAGTTGATTTTATAAATCACTTCCAATGGACTAATCCATCGTACATCAAGCTTGTTGTACTTTCTAGCAGAAAACTTGCCTTAGATAAAATAGCCTATACGACCCCTAGTTCAAATTCTATCATTTTCTTCTTTGAGCTACTACCATTTAATATTTAACAATAGAATCAAGTAGGTTCTTCCAAGTGGTCTTATGCATATGTTGTAGCCGTTCAATCAAATCTTTAACTTTCCCATGAACCCTTTGTAAATCCGATATAGGTGCTAGATCTAAGGCTATTTGAGGATTAAAAACATATATAATTTAAGAAAATGACTGAATCTTGTACTTTAATTCACTGACATGTTGAATGCAAATCAGATTGGTAATTTTAAATCACATTTCATGTTGTTGTCAATCAAATTACATAAACACTTTTCTAAGCACTAAAATAGTCCAGTTTAGTGTTGAAAAGTTTACACAAACTCCTATAGAAGTGAATAAGAAATATTGTTCATAATATGAAACAATAGTCAAGTAAGCTATATAAACATTAAACCTCTTTAAAGAACAATTGTGCCATGTTTACAACATCTATTGTTTTTTTACAAGCAATGAAATGTGTTATCTTTGATAATCGATTAACAACTATAAATGTGAAATCCACACCCTTTTGTAATCGAGACAAACTAAAAACAAAGTCTATGCTCATATCAATCCATGGCTTACTTAGTATAGGCAATGGCATATAGCCTTTGAAATTTTAATAAATATGACATCAGTCCATAAATTTTGTGCATCACATGGTTAACCAAAAGTAGGAGTCAAAGTCAAGTTCCTAAGTTTTATTTATGTCGAAATGTCATTTGCTTGCAATACTATGATTATAATCTTCATCCACAAACTACAGTTAGGTATAATCACAAGGCTGCCCACACTAATGTAAACAAAAAATTATAATAATAATAAGATACCATTGTATAAAAATTAGGCCAGGGACAAAATTCAATTTTTTCACACCATCCAACTCCATCAATACTCAATTTCTCGTTTCAATAGAGAATCATGCAAAGTTGTTATTCAAACAAATAACATTATAAAGAGAGATGAAATCATATCACATGAGTATCACAAGCAGATCATACAGTCCGAGTTCTAGGTATGAATTCCTATTAACTTATCAAATAACAATTCATGAAACTTGAGGGTGATCACGTTTCCTTATCTTTGAAGACCTACAAAATAACATATTCTTACACAAAATAAAAAATAAAATGTAATAATACACCTATTAACACATTCCATGTGTATGTTTTTGAACAATTAAACTTCTCATTTAGGTGGTTCTTGAAACTCTTCTTAGGCTTAAAACTTAAAGAAGTTTGAAGAAAATAGGAATTCTTATTAATTTACTGTAATCACATTGCCTATAGCAAGAGGTTTAAATAGACTCTTACGAAGATAAAGATGGAAATAAATCAAACATAATCTTATCTAATAAAATCATATATCCAATCTAATAAAAATGGAGATAAAACCAAACATAATCTTATCTAATCTAATCATATTTAATTATATAATATATTTATTTTCCTAATATTCCCCCACAAACGCATGAGAATTTTGAAGAAATCTTCATGTGTTTTAATTTCATGAAAGTCAATGTCTAAGTTCGATCTAGTTAATGGTGTTCATCGATGATATCTGATAAGATGACAGAATTTGTCACTGATGTTGAGCCTAATGATATTGATGATGTATTGATCTACAAGTTGATGAATGGATTCAAGAGATGATCACATGATAAAAGACAATAATGATTTTTTTAAGGATACCTTTGTAGAAACCTCAAATTCCTAGGATTGAAAATAACTTTCATTGGGCTAGAAAGTGTCTTCTATGGGCCTTTTCTCGATTAGGGATAAATGACCTTTTGGGTCTTACAACTACTAGGCCGGATGTGACCTCATGAGCTTTGCCTCTATTGGGCCGAATGTAGCATCTATTGGGATTAAAGTGGTCTTTATGAACCTTTTTTGTAGTCTTTTACATATGATCCCAAAGAAGAAAATAAAAGAAAAAAGGTGATGATTGGTGGGAAGCCACCATAGTATGGCAATGAAATGACATGTAGGCAGGATCAACTCTTATTCAATTCTTATCCATTTGGTCATAACTTGGACACTTGTGATATATCGGGCTATAGTTACTTTATTTTATAGATTTAGCAGATAAGTGGAATTCTCGAACAAAATGACCAAGCATAATACATGATTTACAGAGAAAATGTAGAAGATCATTATTATATAAAGACAACATAATGGATAAAACAAATGCCACCCATTGGAGGAATGTGATCAAATAAGGCTAATCAGTCAAGTTGAATCAACCGATTTTGATACCATGAAGAATTTTAAAGAAAGAAAAAATTCCTATTGATTGACCATAATCACATTGCCTTTAACAAGAGTTTTAAATACTCTTACAAAGATAAAGATGGAGATAAACCAAACATAATCTTGTCTAATCATATCTTATCAGATTTAACCATATGACATCTTTATTTTCCTAATGAAACTCATTTCGAGATAATATACACGATAGAGTTATTCAAAACATAGTCTTCACTAGCTAACAATTAATCATTAACCCGCATCCAATTGAGATGTGATGCATGAACGGACCCGAAAGGGACAAAGTAAAAGTAGGTAAATATCCAAATCCAAACTACAGTTTTATTACATGTCTAAATGTAATTCCAAGTGTGGATCCTTTCTTAATATATCTTTTACAAAACCCATACCATAGGCAAAAGAGGCAGACATCAACACAAAAACCTACAAAATACTGCCAGGGAAATATGACCCCATGACATGTTCCTGAGAGTGAGGGCTGATATCCTCTATGCCACCCCCCTGTGAGCCACTCAATGGCCACACAAGGGGGGGGGGGGGAATCAATTCTCTTTTTGGAGGTGATGTGACATCTCAAAAACTGAGTTGATCCCCCCCCTTGTGTGGCCATTGAGTGGTTCACAAGGGGGGTGGCGTAGAGGATTTCAGGCCACTCAAGCACCTGAGAAAGGGGGTTGACAATCTGAGTAAGATCTTGAACCACATAAACCATTGGCCACAGTAATATGAAGTCATTAGTTCTATACCAACATGGATTCGGGTCGGATCATGACCCAACTAGCTTAACTAACCATCATGGCAATGAACAAAAAATATGTTAGCCGCTTCTCAGGAATAAAAAGAAGCAGAAGACACCAAATTGGACACAGATATACTACCCATTTGCAGGAACAAGAAAAGGCTAGACTAGGTGCGGCTCAAAGCCAGGAGCCAAAGCCACAAAATCTACAATTGACTCGGCGTAGCCAGTAGGCCAAACCTTGGATGCAACGCCGGAATTATTCGGAGTTTCCGCAGCGAATATGCGGAGGCCGTGCTATGTTGCTTCCGCTTCACGACAGCTTGTATAGAATGATAATGCTTTTTTATTTTGTCACTACTTTCAACCATCTCCAGTGGGATTGGAGATATTTTCCCCCCCTAGTATAGTCAACGCTTGACACAATGCCTGATGAATGTGTTTCCACTATCCAATATGCAGGAGCGGTAATTTAGTAAATATAAGGTGATAAATGTTCCATATGTATTTATTGGGAAACCATTTCTTAGGAATCGTGTCACGTGCTGGCTTGTACTGGCATGATCTCTCCGGTTACACTGGAGAGCATTCCAAGTCCCGACTTTTGATAAAGAGATCCGAATCTTCAGTCAAATGTTCTTTGTACGCTTACGAATATCCGAATCTTCTTTTCAAGTCTTCCATTCTTCTTTTCTTTTTCTTTCTTTCTTTATTTTTTTTCCTTTATTTTCTGTTTTTTTGTTTTTTTTTTTATTTTCTCTCCTTTTTTTTTTTTTTTTTAAATATATATATCATATGGTAAAGAGGTTAGAGGTATACTCTATTTTGTAACCACGTGGATAAAATAATTCTTTATTCCTTTTTATTTTTCTCTTAAATTTTATTATAAAATAATTATTATATTTTCATTTTAAATCTAAAGCATTTAAGCAAAGCTAGAGACAGTACCCTCTCGACACTGCCACATTTTTCAAATTAAGTTACTTCATTATTAAAAAGGCTGTGAGACTAGCACTTCTCTTGAACTCATAAGTAAGTTTCTTGACAAAATTGTCTTTTGAAATAACCACCTGCTTATAATTCCATTTTCAAATTATTGTGTTAATAATTCTAAGAATGTCATTGTTCATTTCTTCCTTTATTTTTCTTCTTCTTCTTTTGGAATAGATACTTATATAGTGATATAATAAGCTGTATTAATTAATGTGACCATCAATTCAAAAAAACAAAAATTTGGTAAAATTACATCAATAGGTGCAACATAGGAAGCAAGTGAAGTAACACGTGTCACACCATGCCTGAGCCTTTTGGCGCTTCTGTGCAACTGCCGAGCTTGAGCCATGTGGTCGTCGCGGCTCTCGCTGAGCTGTTCGGCGATTCTGGCACAAGATGGTGCAAACCGTGGTGCTACACTGTAAAATGCCTATTTGAAAGGCAACACAAGATAGTGTGGGAAAAAAAAAAACACATGAAATAGATGTTCTATCCATGATCTGGTGTCCACAAGGTGATTTCACATGAAATAAATGGGCAGGGTTTAGATGAAATTTCAAATTCCCACCTATTTTATTCCAAAAGAAGTCACCTTGTGCCCTAAACACCAAATCCTGGACTGGAGATTTGGTCACAAAAAAAGTTATATAATAATCATAATAATAAAAGATGTTCGACGATATTTAGTAACTAGGTTGTGTCCAAGATACCAGGGGTTGTCATGTGGAATAAAATGCATTTTCCACATTCAAAAAATGTACCACCCACCCTTTGTATTCCATATGATGTCCTGGACACAAAATCCTCAACAAAACATCCTTTCAGTAACAAAATTAATGTTCTGTCCAGGATTTGGTGTCTAGAACATCAGGGGATGTCATACAGAATAAAATGGGTGGAAGTTAGTTGAAATTTCAAATCCCCACCCATTTTATTCCATATGATGTCCCCTGGTATCCTAGACGCCATCTTGGACACCAAATGGCCACCCATTATTATTATTATTATTATTAGAAAAAATATTATAAAACTAATGACAGTTGAGTAAGAATTATGCCAGAATTTAAAGGTGATGATCCAAGTAATGGGCTCCAAGTGCAAAGTACTAGCACTAAGATTTAACTAGCATCCAAAGACTAAGTACGAGTATATGCATTGTCATTGCGTTAGTCGTGATAGGTTTCGATAGCATAACAAGAAACGCACTTTATCTATATACATTTTAAAATTTTTATTTCACCTTGTATGCTTTTTTCCATTGGCATTGTTACTGCATAATTCGTGATAGGTTATTAGCACAAATCTCACAAAACACCCTTTAACGAGCTTGTGACAATTTATGGGAAAAATAATCCAAAATTTTTTGTTTAATTAAAACTGATGAATAGTAAAGCATTTATCTCAAATTACTAAAGCTTAGATCCTTTTCTCTACTTTTAGGCCCCATTTGGTTGCCGTGATAGACTGGTTTTCTTGTAATTCTTCACAAAAGACATTCAATAAAATCATTTTCAACCTGTTTAGGGTTTTTTTGGGAACCATTATCTGGATTCTCTTCCAGTGCCAAGAAAATGGATTATAGAGATTCTTCATTTTTTGGAGCCATTCTCTAACTTAGATGAATCTATGGCAACGTTCAATCCATAATCCATTTTTTTTAATGCAGAGTGTTGTTTGGCAACGACTAGAAAAAATGCATTTTTTTAGATTGATACAAAAATTTGGCATATTATTGAATATATAAAACCAATAATCTATATAAAAAAAAAGATGTAATTACCATTTAGCTAAATTTCAACAGCCACCAAAGTCTCTCTCTCTCTCTCTCTCTCTCTCTCTCTCTCTCTATATATATATATATATATATATATATGAAAAAGAGAGAGAGAGAGAGAGAGAGAGAGAGAGAGAGTATAGGGTATTTATAGTCTTTGGTGGTAGTTGAATCCTTGTAAAAGTTGGTACCGGTTGTGCAAGAATCCTTGTTTCTTTTAAAGTCTAATTGTCTTATTCTATAGATCTTCTTACAAGTAAATTATATGTTGTTCTATGCTTTTGATGTTTGATCAACGGTTGAGATTGAATTTTTCTCTATGTTAATGAGTCATTGTTGCTATTATTTACTCGACCTTCGAATTAGGATGGAGTTTTGATTAATAAAGATTTAATGCGGACTTTGTATCCTTAATGATTTATGATTGTTGTTCTTTTGATGATTTGTATGTTGTAGATTATTTGTGAACAAACTTAATTATCTCGTTACATTTCTTAATGTAGTAGGAGTCTAAAACCACCTTATTCACAAATCTTAGGGCAAAAATATATATATTTTATATGCATTTTGGGTTTTCTATCCCATTATTTGTGAATGAAGAAAGTGATTCATGAATGGGCCTCATTTGCAAATGAATGTCATTTGAAAATAAGATTCATTATTTCGCGTGTTAGGGGTATTTTGATAATTTCACTTTTTATGAATTTTTATTTCAACAAGGTTGTTATTCTTCTCTTTTTTCGCATCTAAAACTTTTCCTTTGATATGGATGTGAGGAATCAATAGGTTATAAGTTTGTTCATGAAATCCCACTCACGAATCCAAAGAATTCATTCTTTATTTTTTTGGCACTAATATTCTTAGTGTCAGAAAATGTTGTCAATTGTGATATTTGGAGCTATTTTAGGAATGCATTATTTGGAAACTAAAAATGGATATGATGCATTCTTTGAAAGGTTTCAAAACAGGCCCTTAGTTGATGAGAACGAAAAATCTTGGATTTTCAAAAATTTCTCACTCCCATCTATTTTCTCGTTTGTCATTTTATTGCCACAAAACTCTTGCCTGAAAATCTTTCCATTCATTTGAAAAATGTGATTTTAAAGTTTTTCTTTTTCTTTTTTCCTGACAAACAAACAGTCATAGAAAAAGGAAAGAAAGTTACATATGTTTTCTTTTCTTTTCCATCATTCTCTATTCAATTTAAGGCAAACAGACAGGACCTTTTATTAAGAAACACTTAACTATAGAGAAAGAATGGGTAAGTAAGGCATTGGCATATTCCTCTGAGCCTTACATTGTGACACAACCTTGCATGCTCACCATCCCTCTTCTTAAACCCTATAACTCACCTACTTTATAGAATCTTGCACACTCAATTTTTTGCGACTAAACCCACAAACCAAAGAGAAAAACGAAATAGACAATGAACACAAAGCACACAAAAACACAATGATATACGTGGTTCGACTTATAATCTACATCCACGAGCGAAGACGACAATAAATTTCACTATCAATCAATGGAGATTACAAGGAAATCAATATCTCAAACCCTAAGCCCCAACTACACCATCCGTCCATTTCTCTCTCTATCAAAGTCGGGATCAGTCATCAGAAAATCCTAACGCATCTTATATATGCGGTTACACAAAAGAGAACCGAACCGGGTAGCGGGTCCGGTCATGAAAACGGGTTGAGTCACCCGACGAACACGTGGTTTGATCACCAGTACTTCTCTAAGACATCAGTAGCACCTGAAACATAAGGTAGAATTCGAGCCACATTCAACAAATCTCCACCTTAACTTGAATTCTATCAATCTCCACAAAAAACAGAAACTCCTATAGCCGTCCTCACACAAGCCCCTTAGGGGCACTCAGGAACTACCAAAACCAATCAAGTCCAAGCAGTGCTTGAACTTGATTGTAGAAATGGGCTTGGTCATCATATTTGTTGGATTTTCTGCTGTAGCAATTTTCTTCACTAAGATAGCACCCTCAGAAATCACATCTCGAATAAGGTGAAGTCTGACATCAATATGTTTGGTCCTCTCATGGTACATCTGATTTTTAGTCAGATGTATGACACTCTAGCTATCACAATATATAGTAATCTGCTCCTGTTGGAACCCTAAATCACCAACCAAACCTCTTAGCCAAATAGCTTCCTTTACTGCCTCTGTAGCTGCCATATACTCCGCCTCAGTAGTAGACAAGGCAACTATGGACTGTAAAGTTGCCTTTCAACTAATGACACCATCACAAAGAGTGAAGACATACATTGTTAGAGACTTCCTCATATCCATATCTCCAGCATAATTAGAATTAACATATCCAACAACACTACCTAAAGTGTCACTGCCTCTATCATGTACCATCACAATATCTGAAGTACCTCTCAAATACCGAATAATCCATTTTACAGCCTGCCAATGTGTTTTTCTAGGTTTATCCATATACCTATTAACCACATTAACAGCTTGTGAAATTTCTGGTTTAGTGCACACCATAACATACATAATGCTTTCAATAGCACTAACATAAGGAAAATGTGACATGTATTCTACCTCCTCATCAGTCTGTGGTTATGGGCCTCAATTTTCGCATGATGGGTAAATCCCTTTAAAAAGAGACTTAACTGTTGTAGAAAAAATCCCACTTGACTTGGAGTCGTCACCAGTCTTTTTAATGATGTGACTGGACATCAGTTTTGAAAACAAAACAAGTTTAAGTTTTAAAAGGGTTTGAAATGTCTAATTCCACATTTAAACTGGTCAACACCCAGAGATTCTAAGGTAAGTTGTTCGTTTATGAGTTAGGGAAGGTGTTAGGTACCCCACCTCATCCGCTTTTGCCGTTATCTACTTTAAACCTGTTACAGTCTAATGGTCAACTTGATTTATCGTCTATTCATCTCACTCATTGCCTTTTATCTCATTTTATTGAGATTAGGTAGGGAATCTATATGCCATTTCTGTCAAAAATTTGACAACATAACAGCTGTAATATGGACCCCCTAGGGATGAATAGTGATCCCTATGTCACTTCTTCAATAACCTGATAGTCTGCATATCAAAAAAAAAAAAAAAACACTCCAAATATATCCATACATCCACAACATCATCACTATCCACTTGACAACTCTGTATCCATCCACCATTTATATCCATCACATATATAATTAAAAAATAAAAAATAAACTACCATGTTATTCCATATTTCATAAGCTAAATAATTCCATAAATAATTATGCAATCCCTTGATCAAAATGCACTATATTACTTAACACAAGTTGATGATCCAAAATATGTATTTTACCTACTCACATCGCAGTTGCATTGTCACTCCTTCCAAGTCTTCTAGAGATCTCCTGCATATAACATGATTTAGTAGTTGGGAAAATCATTTATATAGGAGTGAAAATAAGCTAAAAGGATCAAGTTTATAGACCTACCTATTTTGTTGCTATTTTATGTAATCAAATAAAACATAGAGGGTTTATGACACAAGCAATGGTATAAAAGTGGAACAATGCTACAAGCCTAAGAAAAGATAAGTCTTCAATACAAATGAAGTGAAATTGTTATTTAAGTCATTAAAATAATATGTATCTTTGTGAAGTTAGTACATTGGGCAAAGAATCTAAAGCAAGCAATGAAATAATCCCTAAGTGAGATTTAAAAAAAGAAAGAAAGTTTATTACAAGTAGCTTGGTTTACTGTTCATAAGAAAGAATGATAAGGCTTATGAATGAGCATATGAATTAAAGTAAGTTTCAGTTTCAAATACCAAATAAATACAAACAATCAAAGCAATTAGTTTTATGCTAGATTACATAAGAAATTTAGTTACACTAATACTGCCACAAAAATATGATACTACCAACAATTGACCAAGAGTCAAGTGAAACCTTAGCTCGACAATAATATGGAATGTTTGGTTCAATACTTATTACCTCAATCACATACCATTCTTCTATGCTTTGCTTTGTAGATGTGAACCATAAAACGTAAGTGGACACAACAAGGTCTTCAAGTGGACCAGTTATTCGACATAAAAAAGTATGCATAGTTTTGAAACTTTAAAGCTATTTAAGTACAACATGACCATATCAATGGGAGTTGAATTGTTTGAATGAACCCATGGATATGGTAGTGTTGAAGTAACACAACAGGATCCCTATACATGGTAGATCTCTAACTATCCTTATAAGTTTACTAAAATTCAGTCTAAAAAAATGTAGATGTATGGAGAATAAGCACAACTAAGTATCCAAATATGAATGAGTATGAAAACCTTACGAAGACAACGGACTAAAATGGAAGCCGACAAAGGGGCTGGTTCATATTTGAATAGAGGGGAAATATAGCATAACAAAAAGAGTATCACCCACATGATAAATTATAACGGAAAGACCAACTAAACTATCGTTTCACTTAAAAGAAATTAAGCAAAACCTAAGATTTAGTGAGCCCTTAAAATGGATAATCATAGAGTAAAGAATCTTAGCTAATGAAAAGTAACCAATTGAAGGGTTGAATCAGTTTTGAATATGAGGAAAATTCTACACCACAAAACAAGCAATCAGCTCTATGGTAAAATAAAAAAAAAACTACATCATTGTTACATAAAAATAAAAAAAAATCTACCATGAGATGATATTCCCCATGGCCATACTTGTTTTGATTGCTCACCATATCTTGACAATTCACATAAAAGAATAAAAAACAAAAGAAGATGTTGGATCATGGTTCTCCTAACCCAACAGCCTAACTCATCCCACCAAGGCGGATCATCCCAGTAGGATCTATGTGAAACAGTTCTATTCAAGGTTTAAAATGCCAACCACAGTCCTTTCATAAAAATGAATCCAGTGATGTAGCAAGACTAATGAACAAATGAACTCTGAAATGAGGAACGATAAAATAGAGAAAATAGAGACAGCACAGCACATAACCCAACTTACCTATAGATCACTTCACCCCTCTTATGTATATAAAAAAATGATATACCAAAAGAAAAGAAAAAACTCACTACTCCCTAATACAATTGCACACAAACCTAGGTAGCATGTTCAAATCACTGAATAAGTTCTTTCAAATGGCATTCTTGAACTATCAAGCAACAATAAACCTCTAAGCTTTTAGGCCAAAATCAACCAGTACCAAAAATAAAAATAAAAAACTGATTAAAAAGATAATAGTAAAACAGAATTCAAATTATCTTTAGGAAGCACCCTAAAATACAAAATAAAACAGAGATATGTTATTTTATAAATATGATGCGTGAACAAAACAAAACAAAAAAATGATAATAATAACAAAATAAAATAAAATGAAATGAAATACCTGGGGCAGATGAATCTGCCCTTTTTGTAGCACACAGTCCAGTAAACCTTTGCCCTCAATCCCAGCAGAAGAAGACAGGGTGCACGCTGGTTCTTTTTTCAATTGCAGGGGTTTGAATTTCCTAAGAGATTGAATGGCTTAAGTTGGCAAGACTTAAGATTTAGCCATATCAGGGGGTTCGGTTGAGGGGATTTGAGAAAGAGTATTGGGAGAGAGGTGATCTAGGGTTTGACGAAGGCAGGGGGTAAGGACTTTGTTATGGGAGTAGGGGGCGCAAGGTGCTGGTGTGCAGAGGAGTTCCTAGACCTTCTAGAAGAGAGAGAGGGGGGTCACCGTGGCCATCTCCTCCTCTTCCTTTGGCTTGGGTTTGTTGGGGGTTTTATAGAAGGAGAAGGGTTCAACGGCCTGGGGGATTTCCTAGGTACTACGCAGGGGGAGGTGACCGTTGGAGAGGTTGCGTGGGGGTTTTCCCTCTGTTGCGTCAGAGGTGGCAAAAGAGAGAGAAGATGGGAAGAGAAATGGGAAGTGGATCTGGGGGAGAGAGAGACCAAGAGAGAGAGAGAAAGAGAGGGGAAGAGAGAAAGAAGAGAGAGAGGGTGTTTCCCTCTCTCTACTGCGTAGGGGGCAGTAGAGAGAGAGGGCGAGAAGAAGAAAGGGAGAGGGGGTGACTGAAGGAATAGAGGGGAAAGAAGAATCGGGGAGAGAGACAGGGGGTGGCTAGATCCGCACGTCGGGGGGCGGCCAGATCGCTGGGGAAAGAGAGGGAAGGGGTGAGGCCGGTTCTGTACGCCGGGGAGCTAGGTCGCCGGGGGAGAAAGAGAGGAGGAGAGAGAAAGAAAAAAAGGGGGGGAAGAGGGTTTCGTCCCTCCCCTGTGCAGAGGCGTGCGACTAGGGAAAAGAAAGAAAGAAAGAAAAAAAAAGGAGAAATTGAAGAAAAGAAAAAAAAAGAAAAGGGAAAGGAAAGGGAAAGAAAAAGAAAGAGAAAGGGAAAGGGAAAGGGAAAGAAAAAGAAAGAAGAAAAGAAGAGAAAAAGAAAGAGAAAAGAAGAAAGAAGAAAGAAGGAAAAAGAAAAAAAAGAAAAAAGAAAAAGAAAAAAAAAAGAAAAAAAAGGAAAAGAGCAAAAAGTGCGAAGAGCAAAGAGAGAAGAGAGAAGAGAGAAGAGAGAAGAGAGAAGAGAGAAAGAAGAAAGAAGAAAGAAGA
>JAOXJP010259969.1:0-21106 GCA_025762735.1 Platanus orientalis | reverse complement strand
AAATTGTATCAAGAACAAGGTTTGACATCTCTAATAAGCTAAAACTACTCTTTAATGTTTATCATACACCAGTTCTTATTAGAATCGTAATGGATCTGAATCCGTACTTGTGCTTGTTTTTGTGTTCAAATGAGTAGGACCTGTATGGTTTGTATGTATGCCTATATGCTCACAAGTTGATGCTCTTTCTCTCTCTCTCTCTCTCTCTGTCTCTCTGTGTGTGAATTCGTATTGGATATTTGTTTTGACAAAAATTGTTCTGGAGCTATTGCAGCGTATTTGGTCTTCGTAAGAGAATTCAATAGCCGGCATGAAAGTGTCGTACAAATAATTTCTATGCTGTACCGACCAAAAGATCCGAAACAATCCATTGGTACTGGTTCAAGAAAGGTTTGATCACAGACAAGAGTTCTTCGCTTTTCCGCATTCAACTTCACATTAGATGCTTGAAATAATAGATGGATCCAACATCCTCTAGAAAGTACTAATGCTCAGCTCTTTTGGGTTACAGGTCAGTTTGGATAATCTTAAAGGCAAGACAGTTGCCTTCTTCATCTCACATTGGAATGTCGACATGGAAGACTTCAAATATCTGGAAACGACTTACAAAGAAATTAAAGAAAAGGCGAAATTTGAAATCCTGTGGATCCCGACGGTGGACCATTGCATTGAATGGAATAGCACCCATCAAAAGACATTTGACAACGTAGTTGCTTCCATGTGTTGGTATAGGTTGTGTGGCCTTTCTTCGATTAAATGGGAATTCCTGCGGTATATCCAGCAAAAATGGCATTTCCAAGGGAAGCCCATATTGGTAGTTCTAGGAGATCATTGCCCGGTCCCCATCACCGATGCACTTCCCATTGTCAAATTCTACCCCAGAACATTTTCTCTCTCAATCCACATGATGCGGGTCCTCAGCTGGCTTATATTCAAGGTCCAAGTAAATTTTAATTGGATCTTAGTTTGGGCAATTTTAGTTTGTTTAGGGTTTTATTTTTCTCAGTCAATTAGGGTGGTTTTATTTATCCCTATACCAAATGAGTATGACGAACTGTAAGATGTAGCTCCCGGATGATGCAACGACGAAGGAATTAATAGCCATTATGCAGTGGCCAGCAACTGATCGAATGCTTGATCAGCTATCGAAGGACCAAAGTGCAAATGCAAATATATGTGGAAGCCACACCGAGGAACACTGCACTACCATGATAGTACAGGAAACAGCCAACACTCACGTAAGGCGCAGAGCTCTTTGGTTTGTGGGCGATCCTTAGTGCTGAGCTTCCTCTTCCAATGTTGCATCGAATGATGGCAACTGCATACTACGTCTAGGATCGTGTAAGCAATAAAGTTTTAATGTGTTCTATTGGTGAGTCTTGTATGTGTGGTAACCTGCATATTACAACATGGAGTGTCTTAACGTCTTAACCTGATCTCTCTAGTATTCCTTGGTATCTCGATAAGGGGTTGAACAACATGAACCCAATAAAATCACATTTTTCTGTATTTTTTTTTTTTTTTCACAAAATTGCGTTCGTACAGATCCATTTGTTGTATATTTTAAATAAAATTTAAGTATGTATGTGTGTTTTGTGCACTAAAGTATTCTTAGAAAAGTGATATATTATTTGACCGGTGTTTGACTCTAAAGACCTCTTTACAAGAGATGTGTTTATATGGTTGGACAATATTGCCATTGGCACATATCTTGGGAAGAGACGTGTCTCTTCTTGTCAAACATTTGGTTTTCTATATGAACGCTATTACTTTCGTGTTTTAAACCAACTAGTTGATAATGTATTTTCTATTTTTTTCACTGTTCATGATTTTTGAGTTTCTTAAGCATACTAAGATAACTAATGTTGAGGAAGTGATTTAAGACAGCACTTCTTACTTAGTTGTGTTCGACGGTAGTTTGTTGTATCCTAGAGTTTTCCTTACCAGAACCTAGTTGTTGACGTATAGTGGGGTGAGTAAAGACTTAAAGCTTGTAATGTGCCTCAAACCAGTGGAATGCAATCTTTTCCTATCTCTTGTTCTCTTTCATTTGACCATTTCATACTAGCACTATTTTCCAATAATTTTAAGTCTTCACTCAATTCGAATGGCCACAAGTGAGAGAATTGGATCTAAAGGAAGCAACGGATGACTAGATGTGTAGCTTTTGATTCTGAGATATTTTTGGAATGTGGATAACGGCACTAATGACATTCTAAAGATGGACGTGTTCGTATGCATCAAATATCCAAGTAATAAACCATCGTTTTTCATATAAGTTTTTCACTCTCCTTAGTTTTCAAAAATGAAGATATATAATTTATCCTGTTGTTTGAAAAGCCCAGATCTATTTTGTAAGTGATGTTTTCAGTTCTGAAATGGTGGGATCTAGTGACAAAACCCGCTCATTCTTTCTATTCATTTTTTTTTTTCTAAAAGTCTGACCAATTTGGGAGTGTTAAAATACAAGATGCTACGATGATTCCTTATCGTTTGGCTTGGTAACAGGGTTGCTTTGTGAATCATTGAAACGAAGAAGGGTCACGTACGAAATGGACTCCCCAGCGATTACATCATCCTTGTTTTCTGTTTTCTAAGAAAAAAAGAAAATAATTTTAAAAAAATGTAATTTGGAGATTAGTTCTCACTTCTCATCCATTTAATCCAATGGATGTGTCGTATAACGAACATAAGGTAGATCACATTTTACTTATTTTTTCTTAACCCAGAAAGTTCCGTTTCAACATACAACACTAGACAAGAATCGTCATATGTAAAAAATTTAAACCCAATATCAAATCTAAGTTTCATTTAGGATGGACATAGGAATGGAAAAAATTATGTTCTATGTAGGAATCAACATAAGACACGGTTTCTCAATGGCAAGCTGTTGTAGTGTTCACTTCTTAAGCAAAAAAACATGCACATGAAAACCCACATTGTATGTCTCTTTCTCTTCATTTTTGTCTTTCTCTTCGCTTCTTTCTCTATCTATTTTTTCTCGCACCATCTTTTCTGATAAAAAAAACTTTCAATCTCCAATAATCCTTAGAGACCAATTCAAGAACATCTATTTCTCTAGCCCATTTTGACAAAATAATGGTCAAGAAATGATTTAGGATCACAAAGTTGTTCCAATGAAGTTTTCTTGCTTACGAGTCCCTATCAATTGAGAATGATTTTGACTGTAGCTTAACACTAGAAAGGCCACCGAATCTATGTTTCGTGGAGGAGGTGGATGCCGACGATGATTTAGAAAACACCTTTAATGAA
Organism: Platanus orientalis; assembly: GCA_025762735.1. Lineage (NCBI taxonomy): Eukaryota > Viridiplantae > Streptophyta > Magnoliopsida > Proteales > Platanaceae > Platanus > Platanus orientalis. The sequence continues at coordinate 17,833 of JAOXJP010259969.1, read as the reverse complement.
TATGGATATAGGACGAAGCCAGTGGTTGAAAACTATATAAACTATTGTGATTCTAGGTGATGGAGATCACCGAATTCCATGGGTGTTTACAATTGGAAGAGTTCCTTGATTCGGTCATAACTATATAAGAGGAAAAAGATTTTGAATATATATATATATATATATATTGTAAGTGCTTCTTATAGAGAATCATCTAAATAGATTGTGATTCCATATTTTGGGATTTCGAAGATTCAAGTACAAAGTCATCATCTTTGTCTATTTACAATTTTTTAGTATATGATGATGAGGGTATTATCTTTGATACTATAGCACCAAATTTCATGTGTATTTGCTTGAAATTCAAAGTGAACAAATTACATAGCCTTTAGAGGGCTAGTTTATTATTTAATATGGTGAGGACTAATACTCCAAATCCTTGTGAAGGATTTGTTAATTACTGTTGTTTAGCACAACAAACCTTTGATTATCCCAAGTTACTCAACTTGTAAAATATGAAAGTTGCATAAAAGAGAAGAGAAAAGACAAGAATATGAACACTTTGCTCCTTTATTGATATCAATGCAAAATACAAACTTTGATTCAAATGCAAAAGTGAATCTTACATCTTACCTAGCCATGGCCTTCTTGAACATTAAGCTCCTATATATATTGTCTTCCTTGAAAGGGATGGGCAGAGGTATATGGACTTGTTACCTTCTTTGGAGGAGAGAAACTTGCTGGTTTGTAGGACTTGAAAAGGGTGGAGAGGATGCAAAACTTACCCAGATTTGGAGAGCACAAGTTTGCAAGTATGCTGAGAACTATGGAGAGTCAAAGAGTTGAAAAGTGTCACGATTTCGTCTCTTTGTAAGGTATATATAGATGTGAAAATGAGCTGCAATTGAGTCCATGTTGAAGGCAAGCTCTTCTTTGCTCTTGGAATCCATTTCGGAGTGGGAATGTATCTTCCCTCTTTCTTGTACACATTGGTGCTTCTTCCATGTGAGATTGCACCTCCTAAAGTCTCCTGGGTGCTTAAGGAGTCCATGGGTGTTGTGGCTATGCAAAACAATAACCATTGAAGGAGGTTGAGTCCATCTCAAATTTGTGGTTTTGAGGTGCACAAATGAGGTCAACTCATTCGCAAGCTTCGATGGTCGCGAATGGGAAATTTTAATGCCCTTTCAGGTAGAAAATTTTCTAGGCGAATGAGCTGTTTTAAGACTCATTTGAGAGACACAAAAGCGAGCTAATGAATTGATCGTCTTTATTCACAAAATTTTGTGTTTCAATAGTTTCCCCTCGAAAAATGCACTACGAATGTGTAATAAATGGTGCATTTTTTTAGGAGAATAACGACAAGTGTCTCTTTAGTTACTTGGAGTGTTTTTATATTTTTGACCTCATTCATTGTTGGTTAATGAAAAGTCCTTTTTACCCTCACGAATACGCGAGACTTTTTCAAATTCCATAAGAATGAACTGCAATACCCTCGTGGGTATAAAGGCCTTGGTCTTCTTCTTCGTTAGGCATTTGCAGAGCCTGTTAGAAGATTCCTTAAAAATCTTGGACTCTAATTTTCATCCAAAACTTTGAGTCTTCCTCGTCTTTCAGTCTTGCCTTTCTTTGTTGATCCTCCCAACACCATTTTAAGTGTTTTTAGATTGTGGAAAGCCATTTCTTGGATTGCCTTTTGACTTCATGGACTCATGATCCATTCTTCAATCCTATCGTGAGTTTAAAGCTCATTTCAGATAGAAACTTTTGTTTCAACAAAAAGATCATTTTGACACTAATTTCATAAAATTTGGTGTTGATTTAAGGGTTTTAGGCTCAAGAAACCTTTTGGATACTCAGGTCGTCTTCTCTGGCAATGATTGAGCATTCCAGCAATTCATTTATTGCTTCTAGGTTTGCTTGCGAATGCTGGCTTGAGTGAGACTGCAAATGGCACTCCCCGCTTTAATCACAAGTTGAGGCACTTCCTTTTTCGTACACTTTTTGTTGTCGTGCACAAATGGGATAATATATTCATTCACACATCGTTCATTCATGCACTTAGACCTCAGTTACATGATCTTCATTCGCGACAAATGTGCCCATTCGTGAATATGTTCATTCGAAACTTATCTTTCGATGTTTGTTCGTATCTCATCCTCATTCTCTCTATTTGACCAATAAAATGGCACCTAAAAGAAAATCTTTCAGTGTTAATAAGTACGAGTCTTCTTCTGAAATCTCCCCCCCCAAAAAAAAAAAAGAAAGATAAGACTTAGATCTTGGACCACTCCGAGACCTGTTGCGAGATCAGAATGCTCCCATGACCCAATAACGATAATGATAGATTCAGACTCAGATAATGACCATGCACCAGTAGTTGAGCCTATTCCTGTGGTGGTAAAAAATGAACCAGAATCTTTTGCTAGACTAGTCCTAAACTCTCTTGAACAAGGTAATTGCTCCTAATTCTATTTTGAAAATATGTATCTTCATAAGACTTTGCTCCATTCTTGATTTTCTTTTGTAATGTGTAGATCTTTCTTTTGAAGATGAAATGGCCTTACCTGATGATTCCTTCGATGACGAGGATCGAGAGCTCCTTCAACATAATATTGACTGTATGCGTAGGAAACATACCAGGCTCCTACGAGAACTCAATGCCATTGATTTCAAAACTGCGGCTCTTCCATCTGTTAGAGCTAGAGCCCTTTCCAATTTGGACCAAATAGAAACCTATCTTCGGAATGCTAGCATCAGGAGAACAATTGAATCCTTTTTAAAATTGTCAGCTATTATAGCATTTTCTCAAGAAACGCTAAATCTTACCCAACCAACTCTTGCACTTAAATCATTTTTAGCAGAATCAAAAGTAAAAGAAGCTAACTTGAAGTATCAACAAGAAGAAGGGTTCTGTTTGTGGAGTATTGCTGAGGTAGAATTAGTGTTATTGGAAGATCATTTCTATTACTTCAAGTTTGAGTTTGTGCAGTTTTGGGGTCACTTAGATGGTTATCATCAAATTGTGGAAGATAATATTGATGCTATTGAGAATATCAAAACCCAAATTGAGTGAACCAAGTCTACTCTGGAGACAAGGAGAGCCAAAACTAGTGGCGATACATCATAAGAGCTTGCAACCAAACATTCTCAGGCTAAAACTACCCTACAACACCAAACATATCTTTCCTTAGAGTTTCATAACAAGTTTTAGGCTTTTATATGAATTTGTTATGATCAATGTACTTTTTTTCTTTTCATTGACAATGATGTAGTTTCATTGCTAATTTATCAATGAAATTTCGCTAGCTCATTTCATCATATCCAATGTCCTTCCCTTATGGTTACCTAATTTCAGTGGTTCATGTGGTAATATAATGGTAATTGAATTTGTATTGAATATTCATCCATATCTTGGCAGTCATGTTTGGTCGGCCTTATGGGGGCCAAGCATATGTATAGGGTATAGTTTTGATGTCACCAATACTAGGTGTTATCAAACCAAAACACAAATTGACATTATCAGAGCCAAATATATGTTTGACGTTATCAAAGTTGAACATGGGTCTAACATTATCAGAGTCAAATATGGGTTTGACATTATCAACGTCAAGTATGGACTTGACATTATCATAATCAAGTATGAGTTTGACATTATCAGAGTCAAGTATGGATTTGACATTATCAGAGTCAAGTATGAGTTTGACATTATCAGAGTCAAGTATCAGTTTGGCATTACCAAAGTCAAGTATGGGTTTGACATTATTAGAGTCAAAACATGGTAAGTAGGGAAATATACAATATCTGCCATATGTACACAATGGTTGGTCTATCAAAGACATAGCATAGCGGGGTGTCTCTTGAGGAAAAGGTGGCAACCCACCCCTACATTTAGATACCACTCTAAATGGAAAACATAAACCATGGTCATAAGGAAGATGCGTTGCTTCAGTTTTTCCTTGCTGTGTGCCAGTGGATTTAGACATCACCATAAGGGCAAGTATGAATCGCCACAACAAAAAGGCATGGTGCTTTGTATTCCTCTTATGGTAAACATGTCCATGAAGAGTTGTGAGTGCCCTTACATTTATAAATAATAAGATTTCCCTACCATTTCTCGCATTCTTTTCAGACTTTCTGGGGATTATTTCGGTAAGGATATTCCGTTTTAGAGTTTCTTATAATAGTTAACATATAGCAATATGACTTTCAGTAAGTGTTCTCATCAAGGTCTTCTGGTCTTCTGTTTTACAGAACATGGCTCTTGAAAGAAGATTGAGTGGCATCTCGAAAGTTGGCGAATCTCTACAGCACCTAGGTCTTGAGCAAGGTAAGAAGTCTCTACTCCTGGCCCAGCGTCAGATGGTGCTTAGGTCACTATATTGTATAGTGAGGAGGGATCCTTTGAAAGACTTGCTCCTTTATTTAATCAAGGTAGGAACCTTTCTCTTTTAATTTTTTATTCTTGTGACCTTATTTTATCCATAATGTTTCACCTGTACATTGTTTTTCTCAGGTGTGATGGTGGGCCTTACCCTTGATGAGTTAGAGAAGTGGGAAAATCAAGCCCATAAGGAGCAGGACGCACTTATCTGACATCTTGTTTCCCTTCCTAAGGAGGATGCTAACCTACCTACCATTCAGGAGGAGATCATGGAGACTATAGATTGTCTTGAGGCTCATCTACAAAACCCAAAGCTTAAGGGCACCGTTAAGTCTCTGCTCAACATCCTTTCTGAGGTGGTAGAGGGGAAGGATACACTGGTGTTGAAGGGGCCGGAAGATAGTGTCCACCTGTGTCTTCAGGAAGAAGAAGTTAATATTGTTGATCTAACATCTCAGTGGGCCCGAGTCTTTGATGAACTTGCTCCACTGACAAGTGAGGCCGATGCTCTGATGGCTCAAATGGAAGCATTTTTATAGATTAAGCGGATAAGTCAATTCGTCGTGCCATCTACATGGTGGACCAATGTAAAGCTGAACTATGGAGTAAGTCTAGTGACCTAAGTGGCGGGTTTTTTGAAGAGGCTATATATCGGCACAATTTGGCTTAAGTGGATGCCGATGCAGCGCACAACATCCTAGATGGGCATGCTAAGATATTGTTGGCTATTTGTGAAAAGCCCATAATTTTATCTAGCCCAAGAGAAGGTAGAGGAGGAGGCCAAAGACAGTGTGAGGCGTGCTACTGGGTGCCCATTATTGTGATGTTATAGCCTTTGTTTTGTTTTATTTCATGTCTTGTATAGTGCCATGTAAATGAAAACATGAACAAGGTTAATTTTATGATATATGTTTTATTTTACCTATCCATATTCACTATCTTTTAGTTTATGGTTTGTTTGTCACATCAATGTGTATTTCCCCTCCCCCCTTGAGAAGTATATCATGTTGTTATTTGACGCAATGATATAATTCTCAAGGAGAGAATTGGATATTGTTGGTGGTGTGGCTGCATCTGTCTTGTTATGGCAGACTGCCTACATACCCTGGAACAGGAACAAGCGAAATTATAGGATTTTAGGTATATTTTTTCCTTTTTTTGCCCCTAGTCATCACCCACTAGGGTTGGGTTTGCCAAATTTTATATATCCTTGCCACTGCTGGTTTTCAATAAAATTGGTGATAATTTGATCTTGTCATGATTGGATTCTTTAACTTATGGTGCCTTTTCAGGTTGTCACCATGCCCTTTCCATCACATTTTCTTATCTTTTTCCTTTTCTTTTTTACCGTTAGGATTCCTTAACCTAAGACTAGGAAATGCCTAAATTTTGCATCCCGCTACTATTGCTGGTTTTCAGTGAAATCGGCAATTTTTTTTATTGAAGATTGTGATTGTATCTGAGATTTGAGGAGCTCAAACTGCTTACTTATTTATAATAGGATCAAATCAATGTAGTACCCTGAATGCAAGTAACAAACATTTAGGGGTAGTACTTCTTCAGGAATCTTATATTAGTGATTGGAAGTATTTTGGTTGCCCTCAACATCTTTAAGGAGATAAGCACCATGATGATAAGATTTCTCGATGGCGTATGGACCATCCCACTTAGCTATGAACTTTCATCTAGCGAGGAGGATGAGTTCACCCTTTGTGAAAGGGAGAAGTTTGAGTTTCTTGTTGTATGCCCTTGACATGTGGGCTTGGTATAATTCTAAGTTCTGTTTATCAGTGATCCTGGACTCGTCGAGAGTTTTGAGCTCTGAAAGGTGAATCTTAGCAGCTTCCATGTCAATTAGGCCTCCTTGTATTATGACTCGTAGGGAGGGAACTTGGATTTCCACTGGTAGGATAACTTCTTCTCCAAACACAAGGGAATATGGGGTTGCCTATGTTGTGGTACAAAATGTAGTCCGGTATGCCCATAATGCTTTAGGGAGACGTTCATGCTAATCCTTTTTATGTCAAGACACCATCTTCTTTATTATCTTGCAAAAAGTCTTGTTAAAGGCTTCTGTCAAGCCATTAACTTGTGGATAATATCTGGAAGAGTGTTCCAACTCTATGTTGTATTTTTCCATGAGCCGATACATTGGTGAACTGACAAAAGGTTGCCCATTATCAGTGATGATGTGGTCAAGAACTCTAAATCTGTAGATGTGATGGACCTTGATGAACTAGACGATATCCGAGGCTTTGCCTTCATGTAAAGCCACAGCCTTAGCCCATTTAGAAAAGTAATATGTCGTAGAAAGAATATAATGATGCCCTTTGGTAGAGGTTGGAGTAATCGGTCCCACGATATCCATGCTCCACTTAGAGAAAGGCTAGGAACATGAGGTAGTATGCAATGGTTCTGTCGATAGATGACCATAATCGCTATGTAATTGACACACGACCTCATTTAGCATATTCAATGGAATCAAAGACCATGGTCGGCCAATAATATCCCAACCTTTTTAATTGATGTTAAAGTTTTGGTCCACTTTGGTGCCCTCCACATACACCAGCATGGACCTCGTCCATTACTCTGTTTGTTGCATCTATCGATAAACATCGTAGCAGGATTCCATCAAACGACCATCTGTATAATTGGTTGCCTTGTAGAGTAAACCGTGGCACATTTGGTTAGATCAGTGGGCTTTCTCCTATCTAGGAGATGTTGAATGATAAGAAAGAGCCAATCATCATTAAACATTTCCATTTCTTCATTATCTAAAACTTGTTCTTATATGTCTTGTAGGTCAATAGTACAGGTGAGTGTATCATCCTCATCTATGTCAGAAAGTGGTGATATGACCCGTCTTTCACCAATATGGAGGGTAAGATAGTCATCTCTTGGATGTGTGAGGGAAGTGGCCAAATTAGCAAACACATCTACTTACCCATTATAACCCCTTTTGACATGCTGTATCTGCAGCTGACAAAATAATTTACCTAGTCCTTGGCCTTTTCAAAGTAAGGCATGAGGCTTAGCTTCTTGATATGATAAAGACTATTCATTTAGCATATAACAAGTTTTGAATCACCATAAATAGTGAGATCATCGACAAGGATTTCCAAAGACAACTCAAGTCCTGCCTTGAGAGCCTCGTATTCAGTATCGTTTTTGGAACAACCCTGACTCAAAGTGAGCAAGTGCATGATGATACCGTTATCTAGAGTGACGAACACAGTGTCAATCCCTGAAGATTTATTTGTGTTATTTTCTGAGGCACTTGTTGGTCCTTGAGATGCACCATCAAAGTACATTTCTCACTCTTTTATGTTGACCTGCATAACATTTTTGTCTGGAAGATCTAGTTGTCAAGGAGAATCATCTGGTATTGGATGTGCAGTAAGGAAGTCCGCAAGAACTTGTCCCTTTACTGTTTGGTGTGGAATGTAATGGATGCCAAACTTGGAGAAAATGACAATCCACTTGGCGACACGGTCTTAAACAGAAGGACGGTTCATGATGTGTTTCAAGGGATCCACTCTGGAGATTAGATGCATAGTTGTTGTGAGCAGATAGTGCCTCAACTTCGATAGTGCAAAGATTAAGGCCAAATATATAGGTTATTTACCTCTGATAGGTAACACTAGCATTCTTTAACACAAAATGCATAACCCTATAGTAGAATATTCCCTTTAGTGTACAGAATGCTATAGCTTCTTCATCTTCAGGTGCTATTTAGATTTGATTATAACTTGAGTACCCATCCATGAAAGGAAAGGCCTCATAACCTGTGGTGGCATCCACGAGGAGTTCGGTGAGAGGTAACGGGAAGTCATCTTTTGGGCCGGCATTATTAAGATTTTTGTAATCAATGCACATCTTGATCTGATCATTCTTCTTTTGTATGGGCACAATATTAGCGAGCCACTTTGGATCTTTGACCTCTCATATAAATCTTGCATTGTCGAACTTATCCACTTCTCCTTCTATTTGATCAGGGATGTCATGTCTAGGCTTTCTTGGATTTTGCTTGATGGACCACTAAGAAGGATCAATAGAGAGGTGATGAACTGCCACATTAGGGTCCAACCTTAGCACATCGGAATAGTTCCATGCGAAAACATCCCGATTTCCTTTAAGAAATTTATAATAGTGCGCTTGTTCTTATAGGGAAAGATGGACACTGATAAAAGTAGGTTGTGGATCTTCTTTAGTCCCTAAGTTAATTTCAATTGAGTCATCAATTGTTGCTTGACCCCCATCTTCAAGTTCCAGAAGTGCAGGCATGACTTTCCCCATAACAAAGTCTTCAAAGGACTGTGTTGGGTTTTCTACGAACAGACATTTCAGGGAGGAATCATCAAAGAAATCATACCCTTGCAAAGTAATCATGTGTTAAGAGACCTTTAGTTTAGTGGGCTACCATCCTAGGCCTCTTGTATCATCTTTGTTCTTTGCGTGAATAACTAAGTGGTCAAAATCTTGGGTCAAGACCCCTTTGCCCTTATATATGTCCTTTCATTCTCCTTGTTGGTCAAAACCATAACTTTCAAGCAACCCTGAGGATAATTTTGTATTAGGTAATAGATTATCTGGATCCTTTAACTCCCTTTCTAATTTATTGCCTAAATCCTCCTTTGGTTGCATAGGGCCTTTAGGTAGAAAAATAGTAGATGACCCTGGGCATGAGTTGATCATCGATAGAACATGTGATGAACAATGGCTTGTTATGGTGAGGAATCATTTGAATATTGGTCGGTGTCAAAAGTGACCATGGGAATACAAAGGCCTTCTCATGTTGCTATTTGCCTAGAAGCTCTTACAATTTTATCATTCTGGGCAAACTCTTCAGCATGGATAAGTGCATAAACCAAAGAAGCCCTAAGCTTTGGTGACATCCGAAGAGCATCATAGATGCGTAGGAGTGATGGGATGCTCTTTAAATGTGCCATGACATCATATGGTATAGGGTTATCTATTCTCCTTATAACTTTATTATGTTCACTATCCATAGTGGCTTTCTTCATTGTGTCAACTTGTTGGTTAGCAGTAGGGCTTCGAGGTGGTACTTGCTTCCTTGATCGTTAGTTTGACTTGATAAACATATTGTGTATGTGGCTAACATCCCTGAATTGGAGTAGTGATCTTCAGCTTAGTGACATTGTAGACTTTCATTTGTTGGTGTGTAGGCAACTCATCTTCGGAAAAGCCCTCAAATGTAGTTACGAAGATATCACTATCACTGTTAGATTCTTTAGAATCAGTAACTAAAGGTGGCACACCCTGAAGGGATGAATCATCACTATGGATCTTCCATGGATCCAATAAATCTTCATCTTTATCAGCAGAAGTTGAGGATTCTCTAGCGTTCATATCAATGTCCCACTGATCTTATGGCAAGAACTATACCACACTTTGGAGATATTGAGGACCATGTCTGTATTCTCTTTGACGGTGGTAGAAATGATCAAGGAGCATTAGCCAAGAAGAGATATGGCATGACAGTAGAGTCAAGTACTAGTCAAAGGCATGTGAATCTAAGAAAACATGGAAGAGCTGCACCAATAGATAATGCTCAGTTCTTTGCAGTCCAGCTTCCTGTAAGAAACGTTCAGTATGGTAGTTGGGGTCTCCTACTCCTGTATATAGTGTAAGTCGAGGGAGCTAATATCTATCTAGGAAGTGAGGGAGATAAACCTCATTCTTGATGGGTTGCGTTGAATATTTGCCAAAGCTCCTTAAATCAAGCACTTGGATGATGATCTGGTCTGGAGAACATTCAAACCCTTCATAAGTTTGTTATTGCTCAAGTTGCCTCAAAGGATCTGTGTTCCAAGTATCATATGGTTCCATTCCGGGCCTTATAAATTCATGGATGAGCATCTTGATGAAAACGCCTTAGGATGGTATACTTTGTGGTGTTAAGTCCATGTACCAATCCAATGGGGCATTGTCTAGTGATAGCGAAAATAACCGTAGCAAGAGGTTATTATTGTGCATTATTTCTCTGCAGGAGATCATAAACTTAAATAAATGGCACTATGGACATTGATAGTCAACGTTAGAGAAGGTGTTGAACAAAGGGACTTCATGATCAGGTAGAAATGGTTCTAGATACACCTCATTGAGACAAGGGAAAGCTCGTCGACAAAACCTGTTCAACATATTTTGAAAATACCTACGCTTTTATCGCATCAAAGGAAGGCTTGTTATCTTTATTGGATGGAATGGTACGTCACGTATGGATTCTTCCAGTGTAATGGAGATGCTATCATCATTATATCCAAACCATGCGATTGGTGTAGTTCTCTTTTTAGTGTGGTCTTGGTATGTTAGGCCATTCCTAAACAAATTGATCATTATCATTGACTCTCGCGGCACTATTATCGGCCATGTGACTCATGGTGGTTGGGGATCTTCTCTATGTATGATAGAAGCCATGTTATAAGTGATGACTAGAAGCACAAGAAAATCTTCTGGCATGTATTTTTATAATGTCACTAGAAAACGCGAAGGTTGTTCCAGTAAGTCATCTATGTGCAGCATTGGTTTAGATATCTTTATTTTGGGATTCTTCCCTTTTATTTGGGCAACCCCTTTTAACTGTAGTGGCTACTTCCTTGCTTGCTTAGCAAGGCCATGAGTTTGATTCGGTCCTACTTTGGTGGATTAAAGTCTCTTCTTATGGGCTCCCTTGCTTTCAAAAATTATCCAATCATCCCCCTCATCATATAAATTAACCTAAGAAAGCATTGTATTTTGGGCCTCATTATCCTCGTTAATGAAAACAACATTTGTGATCGTGGGTCTCATGTCTGTGTCAAGTTCTATTATTTTTTTGTCGAGCAGTTCTTGGAGCTTGTCTTTAAAGACAAAGGATTCTTGCAAGGTGTGCCCCAACAGGTGATGGTAATTGCAATATATTGGATCATTTTTTCAACTTTTGCAGGTCTTTTCAACTTAGGGAGTATTATGTCTAGTGATCTGATCGTTTGTCTAAAAAGATTTTCTAGATCATCCAAATGGAATGTATAAGCATGTTCCTATCTCTCATGCTTGGTCTTCTAGTAGGTGTTTCCTACCTTGTTGTAGCAGGTGTTTCCTACCCTATCGTAGCAAGTGGCTTCTTAGTCCCTATTATGAAAGATTCCATCTTGTTGACCATTGTTTTTCCTTTCTTTTCTTGCTTATGGTCTAATAGCCTTTTTTCTAAAGCATAGCTCTTGGATATTAGATTATCGAACCCAGTGAACTTTTGTGGCATAAGATGAAGAGAGAGGTCAAATGCTATGTTACTCACACACATCTCAATAAGCTCTTATAGAGGGGGAGAATTCTCACATGAATATGAGAGATTCTTACACCAATTGATGAAATCAATAATAGATTCACTGTCCTGTTTTTTTCCTTGGACCAAATATTGCACCTTTATAGGTATGTATGCACTCTAAAATTGCTAGATGAATGCTCGTTTCATGGACTCCCAATCTAGGATAGAATGAGATCTCATATTCAGGTACCATATGAATGCAGCCCCATCCAATGATTAAAACAATAGTTTTAGTAGCAGATCGCCATGTTGTATGATGAAACCACATCAAGATTCAAATTGGGCGATGTGTTGCTAAGGGCAGCTAATCCCATCAAACATATTAAAGTGATGTTGCACAAATTTTGGCAAAAAAAGTATCATATCTGAAAGTCCAATAATGATCTAAGAGGGGGGCTTGAATAGGATAATTCAATTTTTTATCCTCTTTTTCTTAATTTACTTAATCTTATTTATTTTCAACGAAAGTCTTTATCTATGAACCAATCATAGACCACAAGGTTCCGTCATACACTATAGTGTTACCTATAGCAGAGTGGGAATAGGGCTGATAGGTTCCCTATACTTAATTGCTTAATCCTTTTTAATTTAAGTATATGCACAGTTACAATGAATAAAACAATGAATGACTTGATGAAATAAATGCAAGTACTCAAGACAACAAGCACACAACACAACAAATTTATAGTGGTTTGGCACAAGGCCTATGTCCACTCTTAAAAGCTCACAACTGAGCTATGTAATTTTATTAAGATTGAAACAATTATAATTAAGGATAAAATAAAATAAGGCCTAACTACTTGCAAAGAAAGCTAATCTACACTCAGTGTCTTTGGCGATAGTGCTAGGTCTATTTCCAGTGTCTTTGGAGGGAACGGTATACACCTTCGATGAGGTGCTTAGGTCTACACTATCGGTGTCTCCAACTAGAATGCTTTAAACTCTCCGTGTCTCCAGCGAGAGTAATCTTAAGTGTAATAAATTTAAAACATGTTAGACTTACCTCTTGAAGGTTGATGTTGCTTTATCCATAGTCTGGGATTGCTCATTCTTGAGCAAGATGTGACTTTTGAATTCCAATCGAGTTTTTCATTGATCAACTCTTGAAATTGCCTCTTACTGATTTGCCTTAGCAAGAGCAAAGAGGAGGCTTGGAATGGTCTATCTCCTATCTAGGCATAGGGATTGATGCACACGATAATGGAGATTGGAATCTCTCTTAAAATCTTAGATGAGTTAGAGCAATGTGACTTTAAACTTCTCAAAATTGTTGCAGACCCATTTCTTTGCTTTTTGGCACTCATCCCAATTTATAATGAACTTTAAAACTTGATCTCCATTAGATTAGAATAATCCCTAATGGTCAAATGATGATTACCATTGATTAATTTCCATTTTAGCATAATTTTATGACCCTTACAGGCTTTTATAGCAATCTCTGGCGATTTGGATAGATCCTGGATAGATCCAAAGTACTGAAATCTCAGAAAAAACACCTGAGAAGTGCTGTTTGTTCCTAGATTGATCCAAATACATTGAATCGAACCAAAAGGTTTGGATCGAATTTGGATCGATCCAACTGCCTTATAATGCCTCCAAAAAGTCCTAGAAGGCTACAGGGACTTTGGGATCATCCTTCCTTGGTCCTAAAAAGTTCATACACCTTCGAAACCCTTCCTTGGACCTTGAATTCATTTAACCATCATTATTTTACCTGTTCTACCTTTCTGATCTCAGAATAAGTTGTGAATCCTTTGGAATGGCTTGCATGCTTCCGGTTGGCTTTCCATGAGGTCTTCTTGAAGTCTTAAAGTTATTCTTCATGAAACTTGAGACCACAATCCTTTTAGACTCTAACATGACTCCACACATGTCCTAGTTTATACATTACTTTGTATTTTACAGTTCATGGAATTTATAACATTTTACATTATCAATCTCCCCCTTTGGGAATTCCATGACAAAACTTAAAATACAAGATTGAAATACATTAACAACAGAATAGAAGGACTACATAAACCTACAGTAGCCATATATCAATCGGTGATGTTTTCTTAGCTCTCCCCCTTGATATATACTTGGTCCCTGTAATGTATTTCTTCTTTTACATTGTGCTTAAGTCCTGAAACTCATTTTAGAAATATAATACCTCACTTAAGCCAAGATTAGTCTAGTCAAATGATATAGCATTATGTACATGCAAGCAAGCATATGTATATATATAGTCATGATAAGATGCCTATGATTATAGAGTAAAAATGAAATGCTCATTTGCATTGAGCACAAATTTGTTCATTTTTTTATGTTTGTGCTCTTTAAGATTAACAAATTACCAATTTCTATGTTGAGTTGCTCCCCCTAACATCAACATTTCCTGGGAATTTATGCTTAACACTAGTTGGTTCATTCTCTTTGGATCTCATTTTCTTTTAGTTCATTATCTCTCCTTATGTCCTATGTTTCATTATCTCTTTGAATTTCATTTTTATTTTTCATTTAGATATTAGACATAACATTTTCTCCCCTTTTTTTGACATGGAAACCAAAGGAGATCAGGGCTAGAGAGAATATATAGAACAAGGACATACCCAAAAAAACTTTTTCATTAAGCATAAAAATTTACAAGGAAAAAAAAAAACAAAAGGATTACACATTGGAGGTGCCCTAGGCATCCTCATTACTCCCATCCTCATCCTCATCACTACCGTGGATGTCCACTATAATCTACAGCTCGGGAGCTCATGAGGGATCAACGATGCTCTCAATGTGGACAAGTCTCTTGTCCATACTATCCACCTTCTGGCCGAGTCACTCGAAACACTGAAAGATGCGGTCGAGGTCATGATGAATGTCCCGAATAAGTGAGGATAAGCCTAAAGGTACTCCTGAAGTAGTAGGAGTTTGAACTGGGGGAACTGTGGAAGATGTGCCTGCAGGTGTAGGCTCAGTAGCAGGTGGAGGAACCTCTATTGGCGTGGGGTTAGGTGTCGGGATAATCCATTCTGCCTCTCCAACCACTTGAGCTACCTGTGGTACAGCTCGCTTCTGCCCTTCCATTCGCTTGATGGTGGCATCATCAATCGAAAGTCCTTGCTGCAGGACCACGACATCCTTGGGTAACGTGATGCAACACTACTCCAAAATTTAGGTAATTAACACCTCATTGGGCAAACCCCTCTTCGATCCAGTGTCGATTGATGTCTGTAACATCATATAACATATGATGACAAGGATGTCTATGGACTTATCTTCCATCAAACTGGTGACCAAATGGACCATGTCATATGACATGTCGGTCTTGTGGGTCGTCTATAGTAAGTTATGCACTGGGATGATGTTGAGGACCCTGAGCACCATGTCGTACTCTCCCGTGGGAAACTTCCCAAACCACATGTTGCCCTCTCTTGCAAATAGCTCAACAATGTGAACTTTGTCAATCCCTTAGTTGGGAAAGACAGCGACATTGGTGGTGGGGCGAGCAATCCCCAACAGCATCGCTACTTGGTTTAGAATGATGAGCATTCAAACCCCGTACACTTCTATCTTGAATGAGAGACATGTGAAGTCTGTGTTATGGATGTTGCAGTAGAAGATGAGCATGACTTCTTGTAGTACTTTTCCTTTGATGACGATGAGTTGCAACCACCCATCATTAGGGATCAATGCCTATCGTGAAGTCATAGAGAGTGGTTTACTTCACGTATCGCTCTATGAAGATCCGCTTCTTCGAGTATATGTGGTTGTAGTTGTGAAGGGTGGCGAAGTTTCAGAAATATCCATAGTTAATTGTTGCCGTTCTAGGGTATTTGGGTTGTTCATTCTCACATATGGGAGCCTTTCCCAAATCTCGCTTCGACATGGTGTGGCGAAGAGAAATCGAAAATCTTTGCAAGGAAAGGGAGAGAAGAGAGTAAAAATTCCTTTGGTTCAGTCTTAGTTTGATCTAAGATCAAACTTTCCCCTTTTAAATATGAAAAACTGTTCGTTTTCCACTGGCACCACCAGTTTGGATCGATCCTAGAATGATCCAAAATGGAATCTTTTTGGAAAATGGCTTGTTTTCCTCAGTTTTGCTTGGTTTCTTCCATATTACCCTGAATGAGTATTTTTAAGTTATTTTTAGGGTAATTTTGTGAATATATTCATATGGAACACATTCCCATTACACCTTGAAGATATTTGAATTTTTTCGAGTCCAATGCCTTTGTGAGGATGTCTGCCAATAGATCCTCCGTTGACACATATTCTCGAGAGATCGTTTTCTCTTTAACCAATTCATAAATGAAGTGATGTCGAATATCTATGTGCTTTGTTTTAGAGTATTGCATTGGGTTTTTGAAAATTATATTGCACTTGAGTTGTTGACGAACAAGTTCATCGTATCATGAGACAACTTATAGTTTGCAAGCATTTGCTTCATCCATAGTAGTTGCGTGCATCCACTTTCAGCGATACTATATTCTGCCTTCACAATTGACAATGATATAGAATTTTGCTTACGACTGTGCCATGAGACTAGACAGTTACCTACGTAAAATCATCCTTCACTCGTGCTATTATGATCGTCTACATTTCTTGCCCAGTTAGCATATGAAAATCCAACTAGCACTGGTGTGGTATCAAATGGATACCAAAGGCCTAAGTTGATTATCCCATGGACATATCTAATGATCCTTTTGGCTGCTTTTAGATGTGATTCCTTCGATGCTACCTGATACCTTGCACAAGCACCTACACTAAAAAAATGTTAGGTCTGTTAGTTGTTAGGTATAACGAACTTTCTATTATACTCCTATATTCGGTGGGATCAACATCAACTCCATTAATATCCTTTGTTATTTTCTCACTAGTACTAATAGGAGTGTCTAAAAGTCCAAACTTGGATATAAGATCCTTTGCAAATTTGGATTAGTTTGAAATATTTCATCCGATGTTTACTTGATCTATAACCTAATGAAGAATCACAATTCTCCTTCCATACTCATTTCAAATTCGGATTTTATTATGTATGCAAATCCATGTGCTAATTCTTCGTACGTTAACCCAAAATGATGTCATCCACATATATTTAGGCAATGAGTATGTGACCATCATTTTTCTTGATGAAGAGTGTTTTATCTACACTCCTGACAAATTGATGATTTATCAAGAACTTGGTTAGCCTGTCATACTAGGCTCTTGGAGTTTGTTTTAGTCCATATAGTGTTTTCTTCAACCTGTACACATGATTTGGCAAATGTGGGTCCTTGAAATCTTTAGGTTGTTCAACATATACTTCCTATTGAAGTATTTTGTTGAAAAATACACTCTTGGCATCCATTTGGTATAGTTTAAATTTTAAATGGCATGCAATGGATAACAGGATTAGAATTGACTCAGGTCTTGCTATTGGAGCAAATGTCTCTTCAAAGTCAATTCCTTCAATTTGAACATACCCTTTAGCAACAAGGTGAGCCTTGTTTCTTATGACAATTCAATGCTCATCTAGTTTGTTCTTAAAAATCTATTTGGTACCGATTATGTTTTTATCTTCCGATTTGTCAACAAGGTACCATACATCATTTCTTTTAAATTGATTGAGCTCTTCTTGCATGGTAGGATCCAATCTGAATCATTTAGAGCTTCTCTTACTTTCCTAGGCTTAACTGTTGATGTGAAATACACATAACTAATAAGATTTTCAAGTTGTCTCCTAGTTTTGACACCTTTGTTTAGATCTCCAATTATGTCATTTAATGAGTGTCCCTTAATTATTCTTCTTTTCTTAGGGTGTCTCACTTCATCATTATTTATTCCTTCTGACTAGCTTCAGAAGTCATGGGAGTTATCATTCTCAAGTGATTTAGGTTCACTTTGAGAGTTTTCTTCATTTTCTTCTTCCTTATTGGTTTGATTCTTTAGTTGGTCATCAATGATGACAATGATAGACTCTTCCATGCTAGAGGTCCTTTTGTTAAAGACCCTATAGGCCTTGCTTCTAGATGAATATCTAAGGAATGTCTCTTCATCACTTTTGGAGTCAAACTTGCTTAAGTTTTCCCAATCTCTCAAGATATAGCAAGTGATACAAAAAATTCTGAAGTACTTCAAATTTGGCTTATTGCCATTCCATAACTCATATGGAGTTTTTGAAGTGCTTGGCC
>JAOXJP010259948.1:0-21108 GCA_025762735.1 Platanus orientalis | reverse complement strand
TGCCTTCTTCTGTAACACCTTGCATATACTTTGGGTAATCTCTAAAATATAAACGTGGCATTTATTGTTAATTAATGATGTTGCAAGCAAGTGAACTAATTTTAGTTATTTTTTACTTAATTATTCATGGGAATGAGTAAGAAAATAAAGATGGAAATTAGACTTGATTTGGAATCCCAAAAGTGCCCAAAAAAATAGAATCTGTCAGACGATCATGACTATGAGGTGATCGATCATTGATTTCGATCCCCAATTGGGTGATCGATCATTGATTTCGATCAGGGATTTTGGGTCCCTTTCAAAAAAATGATCAGTGGTTCATGATCAAACCTCATAGTGGTCGTAGTCATGATCGATCCCTAAAGCCATGATCGATCATGTTTGGAAAATCTGAAAAATTTCAAGAATTTTTGTTAGCACATGATTTTACTTCTAAAACATGTAGACCCATTTGTAACAAGATAAAATACTTGGATAGTCCTATTTAGACCTAAAAACTTAAGAAAAGAGTAAAGAGGAGAAAGAGGAAGAGGTTTGGAGAAAAGAGAAAGAAAACCTAAATTCGACAAAGGTAAGAACCCACGTCGTGATTTTGCTAAGTTTTGAAGTTTTCTTCTAGATTATCATAAGATATCAAAGTTTTTTTTGTGTTCTACACCATTAATATTTCAAAGAATGAGAGTTTGGAGGATTCGTTGAAAAGGAATCTTAAGGGAAAAGGGATTTTACAAGAACTTGTAAATCCAAGAAGAGATACTGATTGTAAGTGGTTATCCATGATGTACATTTGTTTTTACTCTTATGATTTTAGATCTATGATCTTTAAACCTTTTATTTGAACTTTTTTTTTATTTTTAATTAAACTCTATAGATTTCAAAGTTTATGACATGAATATTGTTTTATTCCACATGTATATGATTTTCTTTGCTAGAATCCCATAGATCTTTTCTTATCCATAAAATTTATAAGTGATTATATGTTTTCCTTGATAAGATCTTAGAATCTTCATTTCCATAATTGAGATTTACATTTATTTGGAGGCATTGGGTTGTAAAAAATATGTAGATTCATCCATGTTTCTCTAAAAATATTTATAAGTTGATTTCTATAGATCCTCACATGAGATTTATAGTATTTTTTTTATTATGTTTTATTTTATACTTTATGAATTAAAAATGTTTCCGAATTTCATAATTCCTTATGTGTTTAATAGATGGGTCAAGCATCTTGTATTGTATTTTTTGTTTTGGCTTCGATTATGAGATTGGATATACGTATGCATTTTGTAAAAGCTTCATATTGATAAAGGATTACCTAAATTACATTAACTTGTGTTTAAAATCTTTGATTAGATTTATTACAATGAATTGTGAAGATAGAAATATTCTATGTGATTACATGTACGATTTTTTATCATATTTATGTGATATATGATGAGGCCTTGCCATTCAGGTATAGTACGATAGTGCCCACTATGAGGCGATATGTGTGAATTGAAGAGTCATTCATGGGTTGTCCTTATGGCATCAGAGACCCATTCATGGGTTAACTTTTATGGCATTGAAGAACCATTCATGGGTCGGCCTTTATGGCATCATAGACCCACTCATGGTTGGCCCTCGTGGCATCGGAGACCCTCTATAAGTTTCTATATTGTTTATGTTCAATTTTATTGGAGATCCTTATGGATTGTTTTGCTTTTATCGAAGACCCTTGATGGGTTATTATATTCATTTGTTTTGGTTATTTTGGAGACTTACCTGGGTTGTTCTATGTACATATTTTGAAAAGAAAGTTCATATTTTCGTAAGCATTCCAACATGACAATGCATCATAAATGTTTTGTTTTAAATGATAATTAGTACAAGTTTTGTTTTGGATTATGAGTAAAGGATATGTTTATATTGAAAGGTATTGTATACAACACTTGAAAATGCATTTGAAATTCGTACAAAGTCTTGATTTTTTGCATGACATTCATGCTTGTCTTGATGTTATTCCTTTATATGTCTTGTATGATTCCTTACGAACCCGTCAAGCTCACCCAGTTGATACCATTTTTTATATTGAAACCCTAGAGGACCATGCCATTTTTGGAAGCTGTGTGGATATTGAAGGAATGGCTTTTGAGAAAGCCAAACATTTAGTTTTGATTAGCTACTAGGATTTTAAACATTATAATTATCATGTTTAGACATATGTTAAGCCATGGGAGGTTTAGTCTGATGAATTTTTCCATGACTTGTAAGAAATTTATTTAGTGGTTGTTTTGGTTTGAGAATTTAACTCCTTATGGTATGATGAAAGATTTGAGATTTGATGGTGATATGATGTTATGTATCTTATTTTCACTGTCCAAATGAGAAATATGGTTGGTATGTGATAATATTATGCTACTAAGGGTTATTATTGATACTCAAAATGAAGGGATGAAGGTAAGAAAGAACAAGTGAATGAATGCATGTATAGATAGATTGATGGATGTCTTTAAATTCTATTGCAATGATATGAGAATGAATGACAATGAATATATTATCTATTGCATATGTTTAATAAATAATGATATAAGTTTTAGAGATAAGACCAAATTTCTTAAGAGTTTGGTTTTGTAGAAAGATAGAGTAATTTCACACTCTAAATCTGGGATCACCCCAAAGGAGAGGTCCAAGATCGGGGCATGACAATGTTGGTTTCAGAGCCATAGGTGTCATGACTAGTGCTTTCCCCTGGGTCAAGTTGGGGAAAACAACTTGGATCATGACAATGAACTAGTTTCTTTCGCTTGAATAGACTAGCCCACACCCCAAGACTCACTTTTGGTTCTCAAGGCATGGATCCATATATCCAAACTCTTGTCGTCATTTCTTTCTTTTTTATTTGTTGTTTTTTGTTTCTTACTCTTGTAATTACATCTCATTATATCCATTCAACATATTTTACAATTGCAACGAGAACTTGAAAACGTCCCTATTCATTCACATCCTTGCAATTATACGCAATAGAGTTCAAAGTAAAACATTTGTAATCTTACAATCTTATGTAGCTTAATACTTAACTTCAATTAATATTTCTGTTAACCACTCCCACAACTAGGGTGTAAGTAGTCTAATCCATCTTAGCCATAACAATATATGATAATCTCTAATGGAATGTAAACGACATTACATTCTAATAAATCATCAAAGGGAATCCATAAATACAATATCTTAATAAAGTGCTTTAAATGGCACAACGTAAGGTATCATTATTACAACTTTCATGGAATGAAAAGACTAAAGTAAAATCTCTCTCTCATATGGTCACTTTCTTCATAAGCGATGTGCCACAATAAAAGCATCTAGTTATGCAATCTCTTTCATAGCTCAATCTGTGGAGTGTCAATTTAGGTAAGCTTGACGGACTTAATAAGCAATTATACAAAAGACGTGAAATGGAATCAAGCATGACATAATATATTCAAGATATAAACATTAGAACCGAAGTCACAATTGAGACTAATAACAGTTATAGAATTATGTCGAATCATATATGGAACTTTCATGTAATTTCTCTTCGTGTATGTTTTTCTCTTTCACTTTTCTTTTCATGGTCTTAGTT
The DNA here is from genome assembly GCA_025762735.1 of Platanus orientalis. NCBI lineage: Eukaryota > Viridiplantae > Streptophyta > Magnoliopsida > Proteales > Platanaceae > Platanus > Platanus orientalis. The sequence goes on along the minus strand of JAOXJP010259948.1, from coordinate 17,510 downwards.
TTCTTTTATTTTATATTTTTTCCATGTTAATCATAGTATGGTATTTCTTTCTTTCTTTTCTTTTATTTTCAATCAATGTAGTTCTAATTCACTTGTTGAATGATTATCTTCACTTTTCACTTACACTTTCATTTGTGTAGGTTCTCTGTTCTTCTCTTCTACTTTTATATCCCTCCTTGTCTTTGCTCTTTCTTATGCTTTCATGTACTTTACTTTTATTTCTTTTTATAATACTTTCATATATATTTTTTTAGTCTTTTATTTCTTCTCTTTTCTTTGTGTGAGTTAATCTTATTATTTATTTCACTTTCCTACATAATCATTTCTTTTCCAATTTATGCATTTTCATTCTCTTACTTTTTCTTGTACCACCATTTAATCCTCAATGGCGAGATCTAGATCATTTTTTAACCCCTAATGATAGGATCTTGTCATTGATTGACTCCCAATGATAAGATCTTATTGTTTAACCCCCAATGACAAGATCTTAGTCATTGATTAACTCCCAATGATAAGATCTTGTCATTGATTAACTCTTAATGATAAAATCTTGTCATTGAAAACTCTCAATGATAAGATCTTATATCATCGTTTAACCCCTAATGGCAGGATCTTGGTCTTTAATTAACTCTCAATGATAGGATCTTGTCATTGATTAACTTCTAATGATAGGATCATGTGTCATCGTTTAACCCCCAATTGCGGGATCTTTTACCTTTTCACTTTCTTATTATATGTTATGTATATAATTTGACTTCACATCTCAAGTCATACTTTCGTTTTTTTTATTCCTTGTATTCTTTCCTTATACTTTTCATTCATCCTCTCATTTTATCATTTAAATGTAATGGATCGTATGATCTTGGTGTAGATCTTTGGGATAGTAAATGTGTTGATCATACAGTCATGATAGATTAGAGTGTTTACAAGTATAATGGTCAGTAACATATCAAAATTAAGAACATATGTATGTCAATAGATTTATAAGTATCAATATAATACTTAATCAAGAAGAGTTATATGAGAACAATAATCTTACAAATACTTTTCACTTGATGAATTAAAAAGATAACCAAATTCAAAGATTTCTCATAAATAATCAATAGAAGGATTACTCATAATGGAAATTAAAGAATTGTGAGCAATCACCAACAATCTATAATAAAAAAAATCTTCATGAGATACATATGTAAGGAAGCAACACAATGATATACTTGGATTTATTAATTAAAAGCAGGTCATCTCATGAAGTGAATTAGAGAATTAATAAAAGAATTCATAGGATTCATTCATATAATAGAAACCTCATAATTATTTAGTATGGATCAAGGATAAAGCAATGTAGATCCATAAATAAGTAATACGAATAAATGAAAATATGATGCTTCACTCCCAATTCATCAAAACATTCCCAATTTGTATCCAATTCTCCATTAAACAATGATCAAATCTAAGGTTTTAGACAAAAAAAATTCTCTATGCAATTAAATCACTCATTTCTTAAGAAAACTTTATATCAAGACACAAATTCATGGAAACCCAATCAATAACTAACAATTAAGGATCAAGTAAAGAGTCTAGGATTCAAAGAAAGAAAAAATTCATATACTCTTTGGATAATTACTTATAATTGCAAATCCTTACTTCACTTAGATTTCCAATCACAATTCTTAGGGATCTCTCCCTTCACTTCTCTTTTCTAAAATTTAAACATAGATTTATCATCAAAATCTATATATTTATAAAAAAAATTCATTTCAAATACATTAATCCAACAAAAAATGAGTTAGATCTAAGAATTCTTAACTTACCTAGCTCTTTGTAGAAGAAGTTTTTTTCGTATTTCCTAATTTTGTGAAAACTCTCCTATTTTTTTGTTTTTTTTCCTCTTTATGGTTATTTATACCTAAATAAAGAAAATAGAGGGATTTGGATCATTTCATGTAAGTCCCACTTGAATTTGGAGTGAAATCACATGTGGCATGAATCCCAATAACATTCTCGTGTTTTGGTGATCGATCACAAAACTTGATGATTGATCATTGAGTTGGTGATTAATCATGGTGATCATAGTGCATGAGCTACGGGTTTTCCTTTTTTGGGCATCTTCTAAGCTTGATTGATCACAAACTTTGGTGATCGATCATGGTGTTGGTGATCAATCACTAATGTTAGAATTTGCATTTTTATCCTTTGGTCCTCCCAGGTCTAGTCTTATGGTCTCTCAATCCTTTCTAAACCATGCTAGGGCTATGGAGCATTGAGGTTAGCCCTCTTTCTCACATTTACCAAGGTTATCCAAATAGACACAAGGTGTCGGGTCCAAAATTCTAAGACTTATCTAAAGTGGCTGAATGTTGGTACAATAGGTTTTATAGATTCTATAGACAATCTGAGTATGATGGATTATGCAAAATTTTTGGAGTTAAGAGTTGATATTTGGATAAGTCAGCGGAAAAGTTTTAAAAATTGATTGATGATTTATGCTTCATGCTTATATGATTAAGGAAATCAAATACCTTAGATATGATGTGATCATTGATGGATAAAAGGTTTGAAATATATTGTTTTTTTGATTTTAGGAAAAAAAAATATTGCCGCATAGGTGTATTAGATTGGCCTTAACTAATCTTTAGCCAAAAACTGTGAATTTGGCCAGAGTCTTGGGAGCCATCAATATTCTAGCAAATGTAGTTAAAGAGCATGTGACTAGTAGGAGTCAACCTAGAGAAAAAAATGTTGGGAATGGCAGAAATACCGTAGAGCAATTCTAAAGAATAAGACCTCTGTAGTCTGTGGGGACCCTGGATCCCATGGAAGTTGAGTTTTAGATCATGTATATGGAGAACTTTTTTGATGTAAATAGTTGTAATGAAGAACAAATAGTCTCTTTTTCCACTTTCATGTTGAAGGGAGAGGCTGAGCATTTGTGGAGGGTCACCAAGGAGACATTGACTCTTTATAAGGATGAACCTTTTAACATGAAATATTTTCTTGGATGTTTCCTACGAAAATTACTTTCTAGAAAGTGTTAGAGATGAAAAGGATTGAAGCATATGAAACTTGTCCAAGGAAACAAGACTTTGATCCAATACAAGGCAAAGTTTATTTAGTTGGTTCAGTTTACACCACACATCGCTTTGGATGACACTAAAAAAACGAAGTGATTCCGAAGAGGGCTATGCCCAAACATCCAAATGAGAATGTCAATCTTGAAGCTAAGAACACTTGCAAATGTGGAGAAGGCCAAGATCGTTGTGAAGGATTGTGAAGATCTCTTGAAAAGTTAGGAACAAGGTAAGAATCATCCTCAATTTGGGGGATATCTCAAAAGAGAAGACTATGTTAGAATGTCAAAGAGGAAGGCTTCAATGGTGATAGAAACCAAGGCACCATATCAAAAGGGTTCTTGACCATGCCAAAATTTTTAAAGAGTGCATGGAGAAGTTTGTTATAGTGAGACCGAAGTGTGCTACAAATGCGGCCAAGTAGGCTACATGATCAAGGATTATCCCGCATCAAATGAAAACAATGAATATCTCAAATTAATATAAGAGTTAGAAGGAAAAAGAAAACCTTAGAAGGTGAAAATAGTAAATCCCTCAAATTAATTTCCTAAGGAAACGAAAAAATTGAAAACATGTTAAACATGGGCAAGGGAAAAGGGAAACATGACCGATCTTAGCTATGAAAGAAAAACTTCAAAGACAAACAAAACCCCCAAGGGAAGCCTTACTGTTGTGCCTAAGAATACACTTTTTTAAAGGTAATGATGTCTCAAATATGCAAGAATTTCTTGTTTTGATTTCAAGACCTTTAAAAGTGATATGTGATTATTGTAGACTAAAGGGATACATGAAATTTGAATGCAAAAAGAGAATGAATGATTTGAAGCATCATCAGTCTTTTGAATATGGGAACTACTAGCTAGACCTAGAAGATGAACAACAACATCCCATTCCTCTACCCATCCCTCTAGAGGGGCAACTAGGAGTCATTCCCCCAGGGTTCGAGGTTCCAACTTTTCACATGTTCATCTCAAGAGACCCCTCTTCAAATATATGCTATATTGTAGAGAGGTCATGCACAACGATGCAGCGTTGCTAAGGCTTTTTCCTCTCCCATAATATATATATACATCCTCGTGGACACTCTATCTAAATTTTTGTTCTTAAATTTTTCCAAAATACCCCTAATCTCTCCCAATCTCTTCTTTATCTCTACCAAAATAATCTCCTCTTCCAAATTTATTTCTTCCTAAAAAATAGTTTCTCTTATTTCTATGTTTATCTTTTGATACTAAATCCTAAGTTTTTTTTTTCTCTCCTCTTAATATCTTCTCTTATTTCCATATTTTTAATGACATTAAAACAAAATTTCACTTCACATGTTTTTTTTTTTTTTCAAAAAGAAATTCCAAAAACTTAGCTTTAACCCCATTCTCTCCCATCCACATGTATACTCATACAAATTTATCTCCTTAAAAATCACATCTTTCTAATTTCTATGTTTATCTTTTAATACTAAATCTTTAAGGTTTTTTTTTCTCTCTTCTTAATATCTTTTCTCTTATTTATAGATTTATCTTTAATACCATACTTTTAATTACATTAAAATAAATTTCATTTCACATGTTTTTTTTTTAAATCAAAAAGCTTAACCTCTAGCCCATTCTCTCTCATCCATTTGTACACTTCTTTTCCAAATCTATCTCCTCCTAAAACATATCCTCTCCCTTAATATCTTCTCTTTAATTTATTTGTTTATCTTTTAATACTAATACCATATTTTTAATGGAATTAAAATTTCATTACACAGTTTTTTTTTTTTTTTTTTGTAAAAAAAATCCAAAATCAAGCCTCAAAGTCGTTCTCTCTCATACACATGTACACAATGCAATTTTAAATTTTTTTCTATAATACATCCTTATGAATAGGAGAGAAGAATAATCTCCAACTTGAAAGAAACAAAAAATAAATTATCAAAAAATAAAAAATAGTAATGAATGGGGAAATGATATTTAAATGTAATTCTTTAGTGAGAAGTCTTATTCCTTTAAGTTTTTTCTTTCTTAATATATTTTCTCTTATTTTTGTATTTATCTTTAATACCATATTTTTAATGGCATTAAAATTTCATTTCCCATTTTTTTTAAAAAAAAAAAAAAAAAATCCAAATACATAGCCTCAATACCATTTTCTCTCATCCATGTATACACTCCTCTCTTAATATCTTCTCTTTAATTTCTATGTTTATCTTTTAATACTAAATCTTTAAACTTTTTTTTCTCTCCTCTTAATATATTTTCTCTTATTTATATATTTATCTTTAATAACATTTTTTTAATGGCATTAAAATTTCACTCCACAAGTTTTTCAAAAAAAATTCCAAAAAATTAGCCTTAAGCTCATTCTCTCTCATCCACATGTGCATTCTGCATGTTTTTATTTTTTTCCATAATACCCCTTATAAGGGGAGATAAGAATAATCTTTAACAATGAAATTTTCCATATGTTTATAGATTTACCCTGATGCATATAATAGGGTTAAAATTTTCCATATATCATTCTACATGTATGATATCAATGTACTAGATTTAAACCCTATTATATGCATCGGGGCCAGACGTCAAGACCATTGGCTATGAAATATAGATTGTTTCATAGCCATGACATGTCAGAACCTTTGTCAAGTTATACTAAATCATATAGTTTAAATGTACTGATGATGGATCATAAATGGATTCAATACCCAATTGAGCAATGGTTTTGGACTAATATCCAACCCAAATGTTGATTAAATCCAAAACTTGACTCGCACCTTCATAATAGAGGAGCTAGATGATTGGATCCAAAACTTATCCTAAGATTTTGTTGTTGTTTCTTTTTCTTCTTTTTTTTTTTGTTTTAATTCTCTATTGGTGATGTAATTTGTCTCCTTTTATCCATACAAGATGCAATAACAAATACAATTATATAGGGATATTGTTGCACTCACTATATGTACACATGTCGTTTAATCCCCAATACAAACTAATTACCCAAAAATTTCAGTAAAGGCAAAGTAAATAACCTAAGAACCAAACGGAACCGAGAAAGGTTGGAAGCCAACCAACCCAAACCTGACTTAGTTATTATATGATTTTGGTTTTATGTCAAGTTAAAATAGAAGCCTCAAGCCATATACTGAAGCTTTTTTTCTTTCAATCCAACAAAAAATGCCACTAAAATCTCTCAAATTTATTAATTTCACTTAACAATTCTCTTTTTTCTATATTCACATAAAAAAACCTCTTTTTTATGCAAAATTTTATTGATTGTAGTTATTCTTAAATTCTCTCTCCTTAAAGTCACATTTTACTTTTTATAAACCTCAATATAAGTCTTTCAATCCTATTTATAGAATACTACACCATACCTTCAAGTTACATATTTTAACCAAATATAACCCTAATTATAAGACCAATGTGAATTCACACGGGTTCATTGGGGATGCTATGGACTGGTATCTTGACCAACCTCTAAGGTTCATCCATGATTGGAACACTATGATGACACTTTTTGTAGATAAGTTTATGCACTATGGCATGGAATAATGTAACACATGGAACACAGATTCCCTATGACAACCCAAAGGAGTACGGAATTATGAAAGATGCAATGGCAACGTGGACCAAGTAATCAGGCAGATGCTAGATAACCTATCATGTGGTATGTCAAAAATGGGTCAAATGTTATGCACCTTATGATAGCTATTTTAGTAAATAAATGTGAGTACTTTTATATTATTTTGTCAATGTGTACTTGTGTATTATTTTGTCAATGTTTCATCATAGGGTTATGGATGGGCTAGTCCGAGGGGTGCAACTTTTGTTGTCCATCCATGGCCTAAGATGTGACACATTGAAAAGGAAATAGATGTTCTGTCTAGGATTTGGTGTTCAGGACACCAGGTGTCTTCACATGGAATAAAATGGGGATGGGTTAGATGAAATTTCAAATTACTACCCATTTTATTCCAAATGAAGTCACCAAGTGCCCTGGACACCAAATCTTAGTTAGGAAAGTTTCTCCCCATTGAAAAATAAAAGCATTATATTAAAAATAACATGAAGTATTTATGTATTTATCAAAATAGCCATATTGAGTAGGGTGGCAATGTTTGTCACAACCTATGAACTTGACATGAATCCAATACAAAATTAGCAGGCTAGGGTTGACTGTAAACATGTTTCACGTCAAAGCAGGTTGACCCGCATCGACACTATCAATAAATGAGTCATGTTCAAGTTGCACCATATATTCGTATACAAGAAATTTCTACGACATGAATTTGACCCACCAACATGAATTACCACATGATCTACAAACCCCACACAAAATTAACGGGTTAAGGTTGACTACAAATGTGTTTTGGGTCAAAGTGGGTCCACCTGCTTTGACATGATTAATAGATGGGTTGGGTTTGGGTTAACACATATAGTCGTATACCCTTACCATGACACGATACAAACCCGACTTACCAACACGAATTGCTACCCCTAACTTATTGGGGAATTAATCTTATGCCTTTTGATATTGTTAGGCTATAATTTGAAATCCACTAGTCAATGAATAACATATGGAATTAAGTAATGATTTGATGGGCGGTTACTAAGTATAACACGTCAAATGGGAGACAAAAAGGTTAGGTGTAGTAGTGCTTGACATCTGTCCCACATTTAAGTAATGGGAAAACCAGTCAGTGAATGAGAAACTCATGGTTAAGATCAGTCAGCGAGTGGAACACCCATGATTCAAATTGAAAAATGGTTATGACTAAACGTGGTAAAGAAAGGGTGCCATTGAAGGGCCTTTATAAACAGGAAAGATGACAACAAGAAAAGGAATCAAACACATTAAAAACATTTGTTATTTCTATCATAGGCTAGTAGTAGCAGTTATAGTATGGTTAACCTAGGTTTAGCTTGTAGTTATCAAAAGTCTTGTATCAGGCAAGTCGATTATCTCTCATAGTCAGATTCAATGAAGTTCTCCCTTAACTTTAGGAGAAGAACGGCGGCAATCTTCCTAAAGGTACATTTTTTATTCATATTATGCTCTATGCTAAGTAATGAAAGTTACATTTTCCATCAAATTAGGTGTTGTTGTTCTGTTGTAAAAGTCCTCGGTCTAGAGGCAATACCAAACCTATCTTTTTTGATAATTAGAACTAGAAATCCATATGGGTTAACCCGATGATAAGAGGAAATTTTTGTTCATCACCAACAAATTGAAAATCACAGTGGGAGATTTTCAAAATGTCACCCAAAAAAAGATAAAAAACCTGCCAACTTGAGTGGAAATGAGATGAATGAATCATCCCAGAACCTAGAGGGAAAACTTGATGATTTTATTGAGAAAATAGAGAAAGGTTTTCAAATGATTCCAGACGTGCTTGATGAAGTCTTTCTCAAGGTGTTCCAACCTATCGTGGAGAACATATGGTCTAATCAAAACCCCGATACTAGAAGTAGAGGGGTGACTGATGGAACGGATGCCCCAGAGACCTCACATGGGCTTAGGGGGGCAAGACAGAGCTCTTGGATACCCAGTGGAACCTAGGGCCAAAAGCCTCCCTATACCACCTCTCGATGAGCCAATTACGACCTAAATAGGGGGATCGGCACAGAGAGCTCAAGGTTATGAAGCTTATCCCATCGAGCCGAGCATACCAGTAAGGTCTAAAAGGTTTGAGGTTTATGAGAACCACGGATTCAAACTAAGAGATGCACCTCAATATGAACCGTGAGAGCCCTAAAATAAGGGACCAGACTAACATAATGGTAGGAGTGGTTATTTTAACCAAAATACCCAAAACATAAACGAATATGGGCATGTGGGGCTAGGGCCTATGTCCAACAGAAGTAAACTCCTCCAACTTAGGGTTATTCTTTTCATGGGCAAATTGCCACAAGACATGGGCATGTGGGATACAACCCTTTGCCTAATAAGATGGGGTAACTTCTTCCTAGATACCAATGAATATAGTGGTGTAGGCATAAGACCCAATGTGCAACCTCCACCATTTTAAGGGACATACCAGGCTTAGGGGTGATGCACCACTAGGATCTGCCCAAAACTCTTGAGAATAGGTGATTGGCATCCTCAAGGAATTATATGGACCTGGTCTTAGGCAGACTAAATGGCCTACCTATAGAAAACCTTATCCTGAATAAATTGACAAGGACTATGAGTTCCCTCAAGGGTATAAGATACCTGACTTTGCCACCTTCTCAAGTGAAGATAGTAAGATGGCTATAGAACACATTAGCCGCTTCATTACCCAGTGTGGAGAATTTTTGAATCAGAGATATTATAAACTAAGGTTATTTCCCAACTCATTTATGGGACAAGCTTTTACATGGTATATAAATCTTCCACCTAACTTGATTCAAAGTTAGGAAGAAATGGAAGACAAATTCCAATCCCACTTTGCTCAAGCAGACTTAGGTGTATCAAAGGCCGATCTTACCATATTAAAACAACAACCAGAAGAAACAACTGAACCATTTATCATGCGATTCAAATGGGCTAAATAATGGTGCCTTAGTGGTTTACTTGAAGTCGAGTTCATAAAATTGGCCCAAGATGGTCTCAACTTCGAACTAAAAAAGAAATTTGAGGGCATGACATTCTTTGACTTATTCAACTGTTAGAAAGAGCCACTAGATATAAGAGCATCTTTAGGGAAGAAAACCAATGGAACAATGCATCGTATGGGACCTACTACCAAGACCCAAACTATGAGGTCGACTTAGTAGAGTTTGTGGGAAATAACCCTTTACATGTGACGCTTTAGCTAGGAAAACTATCAAGCCCAGGAGTCGAATAGGCCAACAGTTGCCTTGAAGAGTTATTCCTTCAACTTGAACTAGGCAGATCAAATATTCAATTTTCTACTTGAAGCTAAGAAAATCAAATTGGTTGGAAAACATAAAATCTCAAGCCATGATGAGTTGCATCGGTGAAATTATTGTAAATAATATAATTCATTTACACACTCGACAAACAAATGTGTAGTGTTTTGAAATGTCATTCAGGAGCAAATCAACAAACAGTTGCTTCGATTCCCTAACAAGATTAAGGCTATGGAGGTTGATACAAATCCCTTTCCCAAGTTGGTGGATGTCAATACGATCATTGTAAATTGGGCCTCAAACAATAGAGAATTGAATGTGGAAACACGTGGAGACATGATACTTACAAGTGTGATCACTCTTGTAGGAAACCATTCTACCGCTCAAGGTTTATCATCAAAGACCTCGACACCAAAGGAGGTCTTAGTGATGGCTAAAAATGGAAAATCTAAAATCAATTTTTTTGAGGCAATGACATGGGCGACAAAAGTTGATGAGAATGAGGAAAAATGTGAGGAACAATGACGACTTCTGTTTATGTGAAAGATGTAGCTAGATAATGACCCACTTATGGCAGCGGCCTCAAAGATAGAGATATGAAACTTCTAACCAATGGGATCTATCAAAGGAAAAAGAAAGTCCCCTCGACAAACAACGAGTGCAACAACCCTGTGCGGTAAAGATTGGAGACTCAACAAATGGGCAAAGGAAATGAGACAATATGTAAACAAGCCTTGGATGGGAAGAGAATAGCTGAGTAAAGAACACTGGTACTCAAAGATGATCAAACCACCTCGGGTGAACCATGAGAGATGGGTGAGACTAACCTCGCCTACTCAAAATCCGCACATCCAAAGCATGCCAGGATATAAGTATAGATACAACCTATAGTTCCCGCTGATGACTAGAACTCAAAAAAGAACATGGATCTGACAACAAGCCAAAGCAAGATAAGGGGATCAAGCCTTAAATTTCGACCAAGTGTTGAGGTCTCCCCGAGTAAACGAAGGTCACAAGGAACTTGGCCATTGTCTCATGGTTAGCCAGGTCAAGGTATCATTAGATAACGAATTGAGTAAGAAAGAACATAAAAAGATCGAGAAAGGATGTTACCCTATCATCAATGTCAATGATAGCTAGGAGCCATAAACCGTCTAAGTGCTCATTTGTCGAAAACCTCGAAAGCCTAAGAAGGCTAGCCAAGAAAAGCCACAAGAGACACCACTGGTGGCCCAAGAAGAAGTAAAGAAAGCTCAGCCATGAGAACGCTTATCTTGGGCTGATTTGGCAAACATCCTTTTTGGTGATGGTGACTTCAGTGACTTCTATGATGAGAAATTACTCATAGATTCCTTTACAACCTCAAAATCTATTACAAATGACCTCTCAAGTGACACCAGAAATACTACCGTACTTTTCTTTGGCAACTTCTTGAAAGTAATAGTCAACTGCAACATGATCCTCACTTTGCCTATTGAGTTTAGAGCTCGACAAGATCAAATTTCATAAGTCAAAAAGGAACTTTGGAAATCATCATTGAAAAGCCCACTGCTATTCAGCTTGAGGATGATAACTCGAGGTAAGCCGAACTAGGGACAATAAAGGATAAAACTCCAAGTAAACTCGCTTTCAATAAACCTTCCAAAGGCATGACTTAACATTTTAAAGCCATTTTATATAAAAATACATATGGAGGGTCATCCTATAAATAAAGTCTTGATCGATAATGGAGTAGCAGTGAATATACTATCGATCTCTATGATGAAGTTATCAAAGACTGATAATGACCTAGTACCAACAGATTTTTTGTCTATGGATTTTCTGGTAATTCCACTAGGACAAGAGGAATACTTTTCCTCAAACTAAAGGTAGGAAGTATGACCCAAATAACAACTTTCTTTGTGGTCGACACTTCCTTGAATTATTACGCATTACTAGTGAGAGACTAGATATACTTGAGTTGGTGTGTTCCTTCATATTTGCACCAATTGTTGTTATTTTAAAATAACAATAACTCATTCAAAGTGGTGTATATAGATGAAAGGCCTTTTCTAGCCTCAAAAAATAATGTCAAGGCTCAGCTATACGATGACAACGTCTGAACAATCAAGCTTGTGGGGTGCAATGGAGTAGGAAAACCCACAAAAGTCACAGTCCATAAAATTTGAGAATATGCTTCCTTTATAAAATAAGAGTTTGAGGACCAGTGCAGAGAGCTGGCTAAGCCTAGCCTATTAGATGGACCACACAAATCAAGCTTGTATGATGAAAAGGAAGTCGATGACTGACTCAACTAAAGCAGGGGCAATGGCCATTTAAATGACCACGAAAAGACTGTTGAGATATCTAACATAAAGGAAAATCGAGATGTACATTGCTGAGTGCATCACATTTAAAAGCCCCTATGAGCCTAAGGCCATAGGAGTAAAAGAACTAAGTATGACCCCAACCAAGCTAGATGATTTAAAAACCGAAGTCTAGAATGACTTGAGAGAGGTAAACTTGGGTTCAACAGAGAACCCAAGGGTAGCATATGTCAGTGCTAGACTTGAACCATCAGAGTTTGAAAGATGAAGATGGTCATCAAGCAATACAAAAACTGTTTTGCTTGGTACTATTCGGAGGTGCTTGACTTAGATAGAAAATTGGTTAAGCATCGACTGCCAACAAAGAAAGAATATGTTTCCTTCCAACAAACCTTGACGAATGACCAATGAAGTTGTGTTAAAGGTCAAAGAGGAGATCAAGAGACTACTCAATGCCAGTTTCATTTGCCCGGCTAGGTATGTTCAATGGTTGTCAAATGTAGTACCAGTAGTAAAAAAGAATGAGAAACTGAGGGTCTGTATAGACTTCAAAAATCTCAATGCAACAACTCTGAAGGACGAATACCCTATGGCCATTGCTAACTTTCTAGTTGATGATGCTGCTAGGCATAGAGTACTATCTTTTATGGATGGACACTTAGGCCATAACTAGATATTCATAGCCAAAGACGATAGACATAAAATGGCTCTTTGATATCCTGGTTTGATAGGGACTTTTGAATAGGTAGTCATGCCTTTTGGCTTGAAGAGTGCTAATGCCACCTACTAGCGAGCCATAAATTACCTATTCTATGACATGATAGGAAAATTCATAGAAGTGTACATTGATGACATCATCATGAAATCTCAAATCTTTGATGATCATTTGCTTGACTTGAAAAGGGATTCCTTAGAATGAGTAAACATCAATTAAAGATTAAACCCTTGAAATGTTATTTTAACATAAATGCGGGTAACTTTCTTGGTTTTTTGGTACACAATTGAGGAATCAAGATAGATCAAAACTAAGCTAAGGCAATCATTCAAGCTAAACCACCTTCTACAATGAAGGAGTTGCAAAGGTTACTTGGAAAAATTAATTTTCTAAGACGTTTCATCTCGAATGTGGTAAAGAAAATGAAAGTGTTTTCACCTCTACTTTAGATGAAAGGGAACAAGGAGTCTCAATGGAAAGAAGATCACCAACAAACCTTTGAAGTAGTCAAAAGTACTTGTCAAGGCTGCCTAGAAGAGACAAGCCCTTGAAATTGTATATCTTGGCTACTGAGGACTCGATTGCAAGCTTGTTGGCCCAAGACAATGAGAACGGACATAAACAATCAGTGTTCTATTTAAGTCGAGTCTTGCAGCAAGCGGAATGTAATTATCCCATGATAAAGAAATTATGTCTAGCTTTGTATTTCTCATCAATAAAGTTAAGGCATTATCTCATTTCACATGTTGTATATGTCATAACTCAAACTGATGTCATAAAATATATGCTGTCACAAGCTATAGTGAAAGGTCAAATAGGGAAGTGGAGTCTAACACTCCTCAAGTTCAATCTCATTTATGTCCCACAAAAAGCCATTAAAAGTTAGGCCTTAGCAGATTTCCTAGCTGATCACTCATATCAGCCAGTCCATATAGAGATTGAATGCGATTATGTTGGCCTCATCCCATGGCTACTATACTTCAATGGGTCTAGAACTAAACAAGGATCCGAGGCAGGAGTGGTTATCCAATCCCCGAGAGGGATTACCAAAAAATTCAGCTTCAATCTCAATGCTGAATTTATGAGCAACTAAGATGAATACAAAGCTCTAATTCGAGGGCTTGAGGTCCTAAAAGACTCAGGGGTGATATTCCTCGAAGTCTATGGGGATTTGTAGATGGTGATAAACCAAAACCACAGGAGATTACAAATGCATTAGTCTGACTTTGATTCCTTATAGGGACAAGGTTGAAGACATGTTGAAAATGTTCAATGAAGTTACAATGAAGTGTATACCTCAAGACCTAAACCAAAGGAAAAACCTGATGGCATAGACAGCCTCGGGATATTGAAAGAGCCACCCTGGAAGTATGTGCCCCTTAGGTAGTTTGAATTTTGGAGGAAAAACCTCAGTATTAATTAAAGCTCCATAGGTCGATGTCCTTCCATTAGACATCGAAAATAAAAGAGAAGATGATTGGAGGGAGCCAATCACTCAATACTTACAGAACCCCAGTAAAAAGGTAAATAATTCCCTTAAACTCAAGTCCAGATGATACCTTTTAGATGGAGAACCCCTAGGACTATTTAAACGAGGGGCTAATAGTCTATTACTCAAGTGCCTCGAAATTGAGGAGGTCAAGCTTTCCATGGAAAAGGTTCATGAGGGGATCCGTGGTGTTCATCAATCAAGTATAAAGATGAGATGGTTGATCTGTCAATATAGCCATTATTGGCCAACTCTCTTACAAGATTGTATCTGTTATGCTCAAGGCTATAAAGCTTCTTAAAGACATGGGTCGGTACCTCAAGCCCTCGCAGCTAATTTGCACCCCATCATAAAAACCATGGTGTTTTAGAGGATGGGCTATTGATATAATCGGAAATGTTAGGCCTACCTCGACCATAAAAAATTACTTCATCTTAGTGGCTATGAACTATTTTATGAAATATGTAGAGTGTAAACCATATCAAGATGTTACAAAAAGGGATGTAATTAGTTTTGTAAAAGAAATGATAATACATCAATATGGAATCCCATAATCCATTACATTTGATCAATGATTAATATTCAATGGAGCTCAAAAGCAAGAATTTGCTCGAGATTATGAGTTTAAGATCCTAAACTAAATGCCTTACTAT
This sequence comes from Platanus orientalis, assembly GCA_025762735.1. NCBI lineage: Eukaryota > Viridiplantae > Streptophyta > Magnoliopsida > Proteales > Platanaceae > Platanus > Platanus orientalis. The sequence goes on along the minus strand of JAOXJP010259948.1, from coordinate 2,449 downwards.
GCCCAAGCGAATGAGCAAGTTGAAGCAACTAACAAAATTATTAAGAACAACTTGCGAAAGATGATTGATAATAACATTTTAAATTGGGATGAAGTATTATCTGATGCAATGTGGGAATATCGAACTTTTTCTCCCATTTGCCCCAATTGATACCCTCCTGATAGAACAATGGAGCACCATGCAAATTGATCGGGAAATAATGGGGCATATCTAGAGGGGTTTCTATGAAAAAGGCTAGACCAAAGCCATAAGTGCGAGCTGTAGGAGTTGAAGAAGAAGCCTCAAATGGTACATTGATAATGATAAACATTGACATAAAACCGTCTGCTAAGCTTAGGAGACACAGCCTCTTGGCCACAACAATCACAGTTTCTGACTCGACCATGAGAACCGACATTCCTCTTCTTCTTCCTATCCGACGAGAATAGAAGGTCCGGTAGACTCGACTTCAATAAGAGCAACTTGTTTTTCCTTAGCCATGGAACAATGATGAAGGGAAGGAAAGATAACCAAGGAGAACAAAGAAAATTGTGAAAAATCAAGAACAAACAAATACAGAAGGTAAAAGAGAATATTGGTTTCCTTAACAGGTAATGAAACTTATAAGAGTCAGCTGATACAACGTTACCAATACACAAAACAGCGGGAAATAACATGTGTCTGGTTATGATTCAAACCAAACACATGCAAGGGACATTTGTTAGGTCATAATTCAAAATCCGCCAATCAATGAAAGATGTGGCAAGGTGTAATGATTTAACGGACGGTTATCAAGTATAACATGTTAGGTGGGAGATGAAGAGGTGAAAGTGAGGTAGCACATGACAACTATCCCACATATAAGTCATGGGCGAACCAACTAGCGAGTGAAAAACTCATGGTTTGAACCAGACAACGAGTGAAATACCCACAATCTAAACCGAAAAACGGTTACAAGCGAACATGACAACGTTGATGCTATTGAAAATATCTTATAAATAGGGAAGACAACGATGGAAGAAAGGACAATCAAACACTTATCAAATTATTTATCTTTACTGTAGAATAGTAGTACTAGTAGCTATAGCAGTTAGCCTATGTTTAATTAGTAATCTATCTCAAAGTCTTGTATTAGACAAATTGATTGTATCTTATAGTCGAATTCAACGAATTTCTCTATTGACTTTAAGAGAATGACTACAACAATCTGTCTAAAAGTACATTTTCAATTCATATTATGTTCTTTTCCAGTTAATGAAAGTTCTATCTTTTATCAAACTGGATGTTACTGTTCTGTTGCAAAAGTGCTCGGTCTAGAAGCATAACCGAATTTATCCTTTGATAACCTGAACCAGAGATCCATGCTGGTTAACCTGATGGAAAGATAATTTTTTTGTTGACAACCAACACCCTCGCTTCAAGTGCTTCGTTACCCTAACATGATTGGCAACCTGACCATGCCGTCTTAGTTCAGATCAATAATGCCGAGCCGAGCACATTATTACTCCATCAATCCCTATTCAGGACTTTATACTTTGTAATCAACTCCGTTTCCATTCCCATATTTGAGATGATATACTGTTCTATTATGAGATCTCATCATTGGCTTTTTTCAAGTCCATGCGTCTCCCTCTAGAGCTCTGAATTTTTTCATTTAATTATTTATTTATTGAGCTCTCTTATGGTTTCTTAACCTTCTTGGGAATTTTTATTTTATTTTATTTTAGAACACTATCACTGGCCCAATGAACCAACAGTCTTCAACATGCATAGGGAGCGAGTTTCCCTAGGGATTTTTGGATTAAAGAAATCTTCCGATCCTTCGAATATGCACACTCGGTGAGGTACAAAGCATCTCGTTAAAGTGACGGGGTATTGGAGCACTCAATAGATTATTGATGGACCAAGGATATAACTTATAAATACTTCAATGTCTCTTTTTCAAGCAATGTTGGAATAAACTCAAGTGACACAAGGTTTTGCATTTTGAAACCAAGCCAAGAGAGATCAAGGGTTCAACTCTCATAAGACAACCTTTTTAATTTAATACACTCCAAGTCTCCAACATCTATTGACGATATGAAAAAATAGATGTGTAGAACAGACAAACAGGGGTGGAGCTAGGATTTTCACCAGGGGGGCAAGCCAAAGGATTATGTGCACTCCCTTAACGGGTGCCAATGGTACCCCCACAATCAGAGGGTGACATGTCACATCAAAAAAGTAAAAAACACCCCCCAAAAAGTGTAAATCACTTTTCAATGTGATGTGTCACCTGTTGGTTGCAGGCACACTGTTGGCACCTACTAAGGGGTGCTCCAAATCCGATCATCTCCAGTTTCAAAGGATAGGTACCACTCCATTAGCAATCACTGCTTGACATGTGGCCTGACAAGGGTGTTTGAGCTAATACACATGGGTCAAAGGAGGGTATTATGGTAAATATACAATTAATAAGTACTTGTGTATT
>JAOXJP010259938.1:0-21110 GCA_025762735.1 Platanus orientalis | reverse complement strand
TATAAGAGACAGGTGCAATATATTTGTGTGTATGAGAGAGAGAGGATTGAAATTGCACCCGTAATCATATGGGAGCGATGGTTAGAACTCGAGGTTCTGAAGTGGGAGTGGTATTCGATGTGATAATTTTGTTTTCCACTGTAGTAGGACTTGGGGTAATTGAACCGAACCACCAACTTTTCGGAAGTAGAGGGTTCAAGAAGGAGCCGCCACCCACGAAGAATACAAGTTTTGGAGCGGAAGTGGCACCGCAAGAGTTTAGAGGGTTTGCGAACTATGTAATGAACTCTATTTAGATGTAATCCACAGGGCTTGGTTTATGAGCGCTCACCTTAACTAACGCTAACCGCTGCATCTTGTAAGGGGTGGACATATCAGCGTTGAAAAGTGATTTGCACTTTTTGGGGGGACGCATATTCTTTTTTCGGCGCTGATGTGCCCACCGCCTAACAGGGAGCTGTGGTTAGCATTAGTTAAGGTGAGCGTATTTTTATCCTCTTTGAATCCAAAGAGACACTACTATTATCTATTTGTACTGATAAAATGCTTTATCTCGCACACGGATAGAAATGTGTCTTTTAAAATAGAGATTTTTGTCAAATCAGTTCAAAAGTTGGGCAAAATTGCGAAATAATAAGGTAAAACAAATAATTTCCCAAAATGGTTTTTTGTGATATTTAATTACTTTTTTTTGCCTTAAATAGCTTATACGACATAATAACAAACCAAATCTCATTCCAATTTATTTGATGAAGGAAATAAATCAATCACTTGATTCATATCTGGTATAGTCACAAACTAGATAATATGTAGAGACGAGAACATGTCATACTATCACTAAACCCAAAGAGCAAAATGGCCAATGGAGATGAGATCCTTTCAATAGTTTTGCAAATATAATATACAAAGGATAAGGCTCCCTATCTAACTTCCTCGAGACCAACCATAACCACTTCCTCCGATCCCATTAAGTCTCACGGGAGCCCACTCTCTCTCCCTCTCTTCTTGTGAGCTCATACACAGGAGATTTCTAAAAAGGATGGTAAGCTTTTTGGGTTTTTGAAGGACGAGACGGATCTCATGAAGTATACAATGAAGAGAACGATGCAAATGGGCATCATAATTATGGGGACAAGGAAGAAATTCATCGAACCACCAAAAGGTCTGGTGTGCAAGTATTTGGGGGGTCGTCATCTTCCCCAGTTTCAGACCTAAAAGGAATGCTTGAAGTTGCTACTCACTCAGACTAACCATAGGAGGAGAGCCATATAGATGAAATAGGAAAGAGAATCAGATAGAGAGATTCGATTTGGTGGGCTAAGGGTATAAGAGGACACATTTACACTTATTAACCATTAATTACTTATTTTTTAAGGAAATTAACCCCTTAAAAAACTGTTTGGGTAATAATTTGTTGTACCTCATTATTTGGCAATTTTTCCAAACTTTTGAACTAATTTGGAAAAATCCTTTTAAAATAAAATTTTTAAAAAAAGGAAATTGAAAATGAAAAGAAAAGAAAATAAGAGAGAAAAATGTGACATTGTCAGCATAAAAAGTTGTCGGGATGACACACAGTGTGCACGAGAATTGGGTGCTGCCAGTTCGCAGAAAACCACTATAACAAGGCAAATTGCCTGCCAAATTACATCAGCTGCAACTTTGTGCAATAAACCTATAAACCCTGCAAAAGCAACTGTAAAGTTATTGACCAAGCCGTCATTCTCCTGTTGTGACATGAGTGATGTGATGACACAGAATCACTCATTTATCACCTCTATAAAAGAGACCAAATTTTTGCAAGGAAAGATAGAAATGTTTTTTGAAGAGCTCAAGAATTAGAAATGAGAAAAAGAAGACCAAGGTGGGTTGCTATCATTGATGGCCTACAACATCTTCTCTCTCTCTCTCTCTCTCTCTCAATTTCTTGGTTTCATAGTAGTGGTTTATCCACACAACTCTTCAGTCGATGCATTCCTCTTATGGATGTTTCATCTGAACTGTGGTTGAGTTTTGAGTTTATATCTCATGTCATTCCGCTCCCTTGTTCAATTTGTTGTCCATGGTTAAGTGATGAAAGTTTCAAGCTCACAGCTCTTATGATTTTACTCTCTTGTTCAGCTTGATGTTTATGGTTGAGTGTTGAACTCTTCATAAAATACCTCGACCTTAACGGAGTAGAATTATTTAAAAGATGCATTCATTTTTGTCGAGTCGTACAAACCCATAGAGAGACATAAGTTGTCTTGGTAGATTGTATCCCAGAGTTAGCTTGACTGTGTTCCCTTGCACTAAGATGAAAAACCTATACTACATTTAAGAAATGTGATGACAGTGCTTTTCAGTACTCGAGACAATCGGTTACATATGCATAAATAAATGTTTGTCACAGGATTGCTACACAAAAATCCAAGTTGCTAGCCGTTGAAATCTCCAAGCTTGTTGCCGTAAATGAAAGCTTCATAGAATTGTGTTGAGTTTACGGTCCACATGAACCCATGGATAAATGTGCAACACAAGGTACAAATCTATACATTTATAATGATATAGATAGAATCAAGTATATTTTATGAAGTCAAAAATATTATAACATGATGAACTTGGTGTCTTATGTAAGTGACTCCCACGGATACATTGGAGGTATCCACGAATGAAACTTGGAGTTTGTCTCCACAAATGAACTGGAGCCAACTACACGGATGATTTAATCCATAAGTGAATATTCATTCACTTGAAGATGTTTCCCATGAACAGCATGACTTCATTCATGCATGAACCACCCTGAGCATATTTGGGTGTGTCTTAAGTTAATCCACTCCTACAGATGAATTTGGATGACCATGTCTTCAAGAATGATTTCCCACGGACAAATATTTTCTCCACGGATGAATAGTTAAATGGTTGAAAAGTCCATGTATCAATAAAAACCAATGATATTATACATGTGCATATAAATAGATATTTACATCCACATATATAGTATACATTGATATATTATATTTGTTTACACCCTCTCTTATTTGCTCAGATTATTTGGTTGGCTATTAGTAAACAACTTCATCTTTTCTCTTGTTTATTGTGTTCTTTATACCTAGAAAACAACAATGTGAAAGTAAGTCCATCTCCAGTGATAAATTTGAACCTATGGATGTCTAACTCCTAATGAGTTGAGTCAGTTTGATGGGGATTAATGCCAAGTAAGAACAAAAAATATTATTTTTGATGGAGTGACTACAAGTCAATTTTAATTGACTTATGAACCCCCAAATTAGTTGCAAAAATCCGTCATACATGCATAATTGAAAAGTTGCACCACACATACGGGTTATAATATGTATAATGTACTGAATCTTTAGGCAACCTTAATGCTCATGGTTAATATTGTGTGTATGATGATTTGATGACATATTAATGCAGAACATATTGCTTCGCAATGAGCTGGTAGACTTTGAATAGGAGATTGATAAATGAATATGTCATCCATGATTACCTTATATGTTCACTTTTCTTTAAGAAACCAAGACTATCCAGATACACGGGGTTATCGTATAGGCAGTATGCTCGGGTTGAGGAGCTAATGATAAAAGATTTTAATATGAACTAAGGAATGCCCTGATGTGCAGATAATGACATGGATGCATTACATTAGTTAAATCTATGATTAGATAGTGTCAATCACTTAAAGTGAGACATGATACGGGTGACATTAGTCTCTTGGAGTGAGACATGATACGAGTGCCATTTTAAGGCCTAACATTTAGCTATAAATTAATCTAATCACAACTTGTTACACAAAATGAAAGTCATGGAACACATAGTTACTGATGTGTAACCTCTTAATGAGGATGAATGTTCAATCCAACTTTTAAGACAAAAAAGTCATGCATCATGGTTGGTGCTAGTTGTCTTCATGAGAACAACAAAAAATATCATGACATGAATTTCAAAATGAGATGATAGTGGTCATTAGAGACAAATAGGATAGCGAGTGTATCAAAACCATCATAATTCATCATTTGTAAAACAACAAGAACATATTCTACTCCTACAATTAGTGGGAAGAATGAGCCATGTTGGAATGAATTCTTCCTCTAAGGCTATTAAATTCTAAGCAATCCCTACAAGACTCGTCACCTTTAGGAAGTCTTAAATGTCATTGACATTAGGAAGATTGTAATTTCAAGTGCTTTACTAAACAACTTTGGACTCAAAACTATGCTTGAATTCGATAGGTGAACATTGGCAAAGTCTAGTGTGCTCAATGACTAGGTTTTACAATATATGTTTCTATCAAGTTGATGTATGCTAACTTGGGACACAAAGGATAATTAATTACTTGAGAATTTTGAGATTGATGAAAAATCTCAATGAATTGTTAAGTGACAATTAATTATAAGGAATAAGTCCAAAACTTTTGTGACTCGATGTTAAGATCTTTGCATTTAATCGAGAATGTGTAATTTGAACTCAATAAATTCTATAATTAAAAACCAAATTGTAAGAGACTTCTGACACTCCATTTAATTTGTAGATGTGATCCATAAAGTGATGAAACCTCATCTTTTTATATATCATATATTTGCAAAATATAAGAGACTAATGTTATACTGTAATGCCAACGCTCTCATGCTTGTGAACTCTCCCATAAACAGTTTGGAAAGGAGACTCTCCTATAGACCTTTTCACCATGTTGTTTAAAGAAAAATTTTCTTAAGCAAGAGAAAAATACCATTGCTTGGGTTTATACCCAACAAGATATCTAATGATGTTAACAAGTGTTATGCTCACAACCTTTGTCTGTCCGTCTATTTGTGGATGGCATGTATTGTTGTACTGCAAGGATGTGTCAAATCTTCTCCACAATGTCTTCTAAAAGTAACTAAGAAACTTGGTATCACGATATAAAGTGATAGTCTTAGGCACCCCATGCAATCTAACCACCTCACAAAAGAATAAGTTAGTGACATTAGTACCATCCATAGTCTTCTTACATGGAATAAAATGAGCCATCTTTGAATAACAATCAACCACCACAAATACAAAATTCACATCTTATTGAGTTTGTGGAAGAGCCAACAAAAAATCCATAGACAGATCTTTCCAAGGAACTTCTAGTAATGACAATAGAGTATAAATACCAGTATTTTGAGTTTGGCTTTTAGCAACCTGACAAACATGACATCTATACACAAATTGTCCCACATATTTCTTCAATTATGACCAATAATATCTCTCATTCACAAGATAAATTATTTTCTCTCCCCAAATGTCCACCTAAATCTCCTACATGCAGCTCATTAATAAGCGTTCCCTAAGTGAACACCATGGAATACACAATTGCTTCCCATAGAAAAGAAAGCTATCCTATACATGAAAATATCTTGATCTTCCCATCTAACACTTATCCTAACTATCTTTAAAATCTTCATCTTCCACATTTAGCTCTTTTAAGTACTCAAATCCTTCAACTTCATTAGTGAGTGTAACTATTAAAGTTGTTTGTCTACTTAATTCATATGCCACTTTATTTTGCTACCCTGATTTATGCTTCAAGACAAAAGTAAATTCTTGTAGAAAATTTACCCATCAACCATGCATATGATTCATATGTGATTGGCTATTTATAAAATTTTAAAATCTTGGTGATCCAAATACAAGACAAATTCCCATTGAATTAGATAGTGTCACCAATGGCATAAAGCCTGAACCCCTACATGTAGTTCTAACTTATAAGTAGACCACTTCTTTTGAGCATTTGTCAGCTTCTCACTACAGTAAGCAACTAGTTTACCTTCTTGAGAAAGAACAACCCTAATCCTAATATATGAACCATCATCTTCCACTTCAAATAATTTTTCAAAATCAAGCAAGATCAAATATAAGTAGTAGTTAATTTTTTCTTGTTCAAGTCAAAACTTTGCTGAGCCTCATCGGTCCATTGGAATTTTTTTTTTCATATATTCAACTGTGAGTTCCACCAAAGTGCTAAATATTTTTACAAAACGGCAATAAAATGTTGCTTACCCATGAAAATTGCGTACTTCACCAACAAACTTGGGTATTGGCTATTCACCTTCATTGTGGTTGTAAATTAATATGTCATCAAAATAGACAACTACAAAATGACCAATAAAAGTCTTAAACACTTAGTTCATCAGTCTCCTGAATGTACTTAGTGCATTTGAAAATTGAAACAACATCAAAATCCATTCATATAGACCCTCCTTGGTCTTAAAGGGAGTTTTCCATTCATCACCTAGCCTAATGAGAATCTGATGATACCCACTCCTCAAATCAATTTTACTAAAAATTTATGACCCTTCCAACATGTCCAACATATCATCTAAATGAGGTATAGGGAACTTGTACTTCACCATAATTTTATAGATAGCCATACTATCAATATGCATCCTCCAACTCCTATCTTTCTTAGGAGTAAGAAGAGCTGCAAGTACAAATGAACTCATGCTTTCTCTAACCATTCCTTTTTTTAATCGGTTCTTCTACCTTGTCTTGCAATATTTCATACTCTTTAACGGGCTCATCCTATAATATGCAAGATTGAGTAAACTATCTCCTAAAATGAGATCAATATGGTGTTGGATATCCCTCATAGGAGGTAATCCACCTGGGAGTTCATCTAGCATTATCTCCTCAAATTCTCTTATCAAAGGTCTGAGTTTTTTAGGAATGTCTATTGGCTTAACATCTTTAGCCTTAATCACCAAAGCAAAAATTTTATTTGATTCCTTAATTTCCTATTGTAAATCCCGTACAATTAAAATGGTCCACCCCTCCACTTGAGAAGCTTTGGTTTAGCTCTCATTTCTCATAGGATCGAGCAAGTATAATTTTCTACCAATATTCTTATAGAAAATAAATATGTTCTTTTTGCCTTTATGAGTGGAATCAACATCATGTTGGCAATGCCTACCAAGCAACATATGGCATTCCTCCATATCCACCACATCATATAATAAGGGTCACTCCCTCATCTTCATAAGTCCATTCATTTTCTTCATGTTCATTCTCAAAATCCTCATATCATCTCCATGTCATTCTAATTTATCATCTTTTGGCTTTTCATTATGCATTGCCAAATTAAAAACTTGGCATTGAGGGCATTGGTTGGATTTATGCCCAAATTGACCACCTATATATAACACTTGATCAGCATATAGATTTTTAGAAGAATCTTAACCACCAATGGAAGTACTTGATTTTGGTGTCCCACTAACCTGTTCTTGGCTCACATTTGCATATAGAAGGGTCCTTTCTTTATAAGAATTTCCACCATGACTTGATGATGACACTTGTGACACTTCAACTACAATGGTTTTGCCACACATTTATAAAATCCTATTGGAAGATTGATTCAATTATGATTAAACCATTGTTACAAGTATACAATTTCATTAAGTGTCCAAATTGTTTGCATAACAATCTGATCCTAAACTGCTTGATATAACCCATAGGTAAATCTTGTTATTTGTGACGTTTTAATTTCCACCAAATTAACCATTGTGTGCATACAATAGATAAAATTCTTCGGCATAATCTTTCACTATTCGAAATCCTTTCCAACAATGTTGGTATTTCTAAAATAATACTTGACCATAATCAAGTGATAGGAATATTGCCTTCATCAATTGCTTAATTGTTTACCAAAAAAAAACAAAAAGAATTGCTTAATTCATTTTTCTCCATGTGTGTATTGATGTTTTTGATTGCCAGGTACACATGACTTGAAATTGATCCCACCATGTAGAAGTTCCTTCATTTAATTTATATGCCACCAATTTTACTATCTTTTCTTCTAGGAGTTTCATATATCCAAAAAATATTTCAACTTTGAAAACCTTATTAAGAAAATCTTCATGTACATGTAACTAACTATTGAAAATAGGTAAATCAACCTTGGGCCTATAAGCCACCACCATGTTCCAAAAGAATGTCATACACTTCCTCATCAATGTAATCATCTTCCCTCATGGTTACAGCTCGCCGATTAATTAATGGTTGTACCTTACAGGTTAGCCATATAAGAGGCTCTTCTCTTTGTGCAGGCCATTAATTGCCACCAATCTGATTGCGCATAAGAGTCTTTGTCAAGCAAGTAATAACATTTTGCATCTCTTGCTAATTTTTTCATTGGAATGCCTCAAACATCACCATTGTCACCATGGAATTCTCCTAGATACTACACGAAAGATTATTGTTGTTTGAAGACATTGCTTCACTCCAAATTAGGTTCAAGCACAATTGAACCTAAGCTTTGATAGCACTTGGCGCAACGTCACAAGTAGATTTCAAACACAATCAAAATCCCAAATTATAAAATCAAAATTTCCTTGAATCCATAAGGAAGAAGAATGAAGAAGTCATTTTTCATATAAAAAAATCAATAAAATTGCAACAATTCAATGTCTCACAATTTCCAAATTAAAGCCCTTAATGTACCAAGTTGCTTTTCTAAATCTATCAAAAACTTAAAAAGATTTAAACAATCATATCTATAAACTCATAATGCACTAATAAGGATAAATGTGTAAAGAAAACAAATAAAAACTCATCTTAAGAAGGAAACCGGTATCCTTCTCAACATTGCCTCTTTGACCGTTTCTCTCTCTCCTTTTTCTCCATGAATAATCAACATGTTCTACATCACTTTAGTTAATTAAAATATTTATATCTTTATAAAAATTTTAAAATATTTTTAATAACTAATATGTATAACTCAAAAATGCATTATAATTAATATATGCATAACACAAAAATTATTATATTGTTATTGACATTGTCTATGCTAGTATATATACTTTCACGTTATATATATATATATACTCTCATGGGTGTGTGATCATATGTTTATTTCAACATTCCCTTAAGTTTCTTAATTTTTTCATATTTGTATTAATACTTTTTAAATATTTACATAATTTAAAAATAAATCAATGTTTTAGAATGAAACATTGAAATTTCCATAATTCCTTCTTGATCAAAATAAAAAGTTTGAACCATGTAGTCACACCTACATGAACAGATTTGGTCATCTTGAGGGATTAGAATTATCATGATGTAATGTTTCACATGTATTATAGCACACTTCTTTATTGACCAGAATAAGGATGAGGAGGATTGTGTTCGCTTCCCCCTTGTACACTAACCTCTGCTTGGGATCAAGGGGACGGACACATCAGCATCAGAAGTGATTTACATGCACACCCCTCCCAAAAAGTGTAAATCATTTTCGGCATTGATGTGTCCACCCCCTTGGCCCCCAACGGATGTTAGCTTGCAAAGAGAAAGTGGACACAAACCTCCCTTTAATAAGGAAGGGGATGAGATCCTCAAGAAAGTACATAAACATATAGGAATTCAAGCGCCACACGATCATGGCATATGATCCACCATATCTACCAGACCAATCCTAGCCACATAATTTGTAGTGGTGAACCCCATTATTTTATATATCATATATTTGCAAAATATAAGAGACTAGTGTTATATTCACATGCCAACGCTCTCGTGCTCGGGTGACGGCGGCATAGTCAACTCAGGAGGGCGGCTTGGGGTGGAACCCAACTGACCCCAAGCAAATGAAATATGTTATACTTCGTCCCATTCTTGTGTTGTGCTGGAAACATAAGATTTACATGATAACTCACAATTATCCGAGTCGGCTGACCTCTAATTTTTTTTTCCTTTTCTTTTCAACTTTAGAAAATCCCTATAAACAAACTCTCTGTCTCATTAGCTCATAGCGTGTAGCGCGTTAAGAGATTAGGAAGTTACCTCACGCCTCCTTCCACCCTGTGTACGTATTCTATTGGTCTTTACTTGAGACCAACACGCTGATTATAAATCTACTAACGCGGGGGACTACCGCGTCCTGCTGGAATTAAAACCTACCTCCACATTTCCCTTCTCAAGCGTTCACACGGCCAGTCTCCAACGCCTATAAATAGCTTCTCGCTTCATTTCTTCCATACAAATTGCTCTTTCTCTCTCTCTCTCTCTCTCTCTCTCTCTCTCTCTCTTTCTTGATCGACATGGGTGAAGCTAAACAACCCCACTTGAATGGAGCTTATTATGGTCCTTCTATCCCTCCCAAACAATCATACCACAGGCCTGGCCGGGGGAGTGGATGTGGTTGCGGATGTTGCCTACTTAGCTGCTTGCTCAAAATCATAGTTACAATTGCTGTCGTCGTGGGCATCATCATCCTTGTGCTGTGGCTAACCTTACGCCCCAAGGAGGTGAAATTCCATGTTGTCGATGCTTCCCTTACAGAATTCAACCTCACCGACAACACGCTTCGTTACAACCTAGCACTCAACATGACTGTGAGGAACCCCAACAAGAAAATTGGCATTTACTATGATCGGATTGAAGCTAGAGCTTATTATGACGACCAAATGTTCAGTACCGAGACCCTGACACCTTTTTACCAAGGCCACAAGAACACTACGATGCTCAATCCCGTCTTCCAAGGTGAATCACAGTTGCTGCTGGGGAGTTCCGAGCTCTCAGATTTCAACTCCGAGAAGAATGCTGGCGTCTTCGAGGTTGATGTTAAGCTCTACCTTCGGATTAGATTCAAGGTTGGAGCGATCAAGACTGGTCGCTTCAAGCCCAAGATCAAGTGCGAATTGAAGGTTCCTTTGGTTTCTAATCGGAATTCTGCTGGTGGGTTCGGGACTAGTAAGTGCGAAGTCGATTTCTGATCGTTGGACATACATATTCTGCTTCGATGATCTCTATGATTCTTTAATTATTTTTTATTTTATTTTTACTTTTCATTCATAGATTGCTTACTTCTTTGATTATTGTTTTTTTTTTTTTTTGGTTATGTTAATAGATTATGGTTTTGATAAAGACCATATTTTTCTTTTTTCTTGCATCTGAAACCATTGTCCGACGCCGGCTTGTTTCACTGGATTGTGGGTTGGAGATTGATGAGTTGTTTCATCCGCATTGCGACTGATCATGGTTATGCCAGTCTTTATCATCATCCGATATTGATCGTGTGGTGGCAGAATTTTGAGGGCAATCAATCTGATCCTGCTACAAATTTTATATCTATTGCCCATATCTCAAAGGCGTTCTAATCGAGAAGGATCACTTAGGCATATACGTTCCATTATACGGACAACCTTACTAAATCTTTCTCCTATCTATTAGAGTAGCCCTTTGCTGATATTGAATCATCTCCAGTCTGAATGGGTACAGGTCCAATCCAAGACATGACATGTGTCTGACAAGGGTGTTTGAGTTAATATACATGGTGAAAGAAGGGTATTACAGTAACTACATAATGAATAAGTATCTTTGTATTTACTAATACACCTTTGGTCAGACATGTGTCAAACCATGAGTAGAAACTGGAGTGGTACCTGTCCATTCAGACTGGAGATGATGTGTGCTGTAATAAGATCAGCTATTACTTTAAAATAATCACTAGTCTCGGATTCTAGATGAACCTCACGGTCGTCACTACATTTTGATGTGTTGTCGGCTGGCAAAACGATGTGTGGCCCTACAATGACATGCAGCTTGGACATCATGGTGGGGGTGCAACTCATGCAGGTTAAATTTGACGGTTAACCCAAGCCAAACCCAAGTGCATACTCAAGTCAGTTGCCAGCTCCCAAACATCAACTCCAACCTAAGTTGAGGCTGGAGGTGCTATATTACATTAAAAGTTTTGTTTTACTCTTTTGTCTATTTTGAATAGTTGGAAAACAATTGTTGAGAAAACCCCAATTTTCTTACCTCTGTGCAAATCAAGATATATAGAACAATTAGAACGATATTCTACAAATAAAAATCCAATCAAATCAACAATAAATCAAGAAAAAACAATTATAGAATACCAAAAAAAATTTTATCCATGGAAAACCCTTTTATGCAAAGGAGAAAAATCTTGAGACCAAGTCCAGAATTATCTACTAATAAAATTTAATGAGAGTATAGAGTTCCTCTCTAGCAAAACATGATATAACAAAAAGATCCCAATATTTAAAGAAAAATTGCTATTCAGTACAACTTGGGATCTCATCATATCAGATAGATGACAATAACAAAATAAAGATCTGTTACCAAAAGTAGAGCTGCAAGCACACTCAACAGATTATTGACGATGTAAAACTAATTGATGATGGAAATGCTACTCTTCTTATTCATTTTAGAGAATCTTCACCCAAATTCTAGATGATAAAAAGACAATAACCAAGTGGGCCCCCTCTACGTGAGACGGAAGTGGTCGCCCTCCATGCGAGGAGAGATCCTCAACAGATATCTCTGTGTGTGTTAGAGAGAGAGAGAGAGAGAGAGAGAGAGAGGATTGAAACGTCACCCAAACTTTACGGGAGAGAGGGTGCGAAATCAACGTTCTGGAGTAGTTGTGGCACCTGATGTGATCTACTTTGACCATAGTTTTGAGAACCGGACCGGCCATCAAACCAATAAGGTGGGCAGTTCAGGCTAACCAGGTTCAACCATTGGTTTACATGATCTAACTACAGTTTGCTCAATCATAAGTAAAATGTAATACAGTACCAAAAAATAAAACAATTCATAATACACTAGAAGGCTTGTAACTGAGTTTCAAATTTTTGACATATAAAAAAATATAAAAATATACCAAAAAAAATAAAACAATACATGGAAAGTGAGATTAGAATGTGAAAAGACACATTTTTAGTTTTTTTTTTCATAATTTGTTTTAAAAAAAAAACTGATTGGTTTTATTAAAACCAGGTTCTTAAAAAATTGGCGGGTTTTCATCGGTTTTAACCAGTTTTGCTGGTTATATGCGGTTTTTTGAAAATCACGGTTTTAAGCTTTTAGAGAACCTTTTGTGGTGCTGGTTCAAGTTTAACCGGGTCAAACCGCCTGATCCGGTCCGGTTCTCAAAACTATAACTTTGACTATACGAGTGTGATTTGGGGTAATGGTATATATTGTATCTCCAACTTCACAAGAGTAGAGGTTGAAGAAGGACTTGCTCCCCTTACGAATTGGAGTATCACCTAGTGAAAGAGGTGCGAAGCACAAAGGTTTGGCAACTTTTTAACAAGCTCTAATTGGATGTAATCTACAGACTACGCTTGCTTATAAACTCCAATCAACTTAGTTCCATAGATATGACCATCACACATTTCTGTTCACTTTTTGTAGGTTGTTCTATTTGATCAGAACTCGTTATTACTATTGTGGTGCACCCTCATTCCCAAACAAATTGATTCCATGTCCAGTTATCTTGGAGAGATTAGAATTGTCATGCCATATTGCTTGCTTATATAATATAGCACACTATCAAAATAAAAAGGATGCAATTCTATAGCCAAAAAGTAAACAAGCACATAGGAATTCTAGTATATAGAACGTGCACATTGAACAATCACATGTTACATTCAATGAATTAAGGGTGTTTTGGTCAATAAAGAGGGCAATGGGAGTAGGGCTGTCAACTATCCGCATAAGCATCCATCTTCGGTTCGTATTCGATCACTTTAGGTGAATACAGATGTACCTATATCCGAATCGTTTAAATATTTGTTTCGTCTAACAAATATTTGTTTATAAACGAACCAAATACAGATATATATACATCCACTCAGGTATATATATATATATATACACACTTTAGGGTTTACTAGTCTTTACTCCTCTTATTTTGTTACTAGCAGTCCCATTCCTATTTAATACTCCCCCTCACCCGATGCTATCAAACCCAAATTATATGTCACCAATTAAAACCTTAATTTTCTAATGGAAAGTGTAATTGGATATATCCGGATTTGTATCCAACATTTGTGCTTGAGTAAACAATTTCAAATACAAATCTTATTTTTAATATCCACAAACATCCAAATTCGTATCCAATATTGGATTGAATAAACGAATCCACTTTGAATTTGCTCCGTTTACAGCCCTAAATGGGAGACTTCCAACGCTTACGTACCATAAGTATTGATTAGAATAATTTTACTTTGACATATATCATGTTTGGAAGTGTGCCATTAGGTCAAGAGGCTAGCATTCCAACTAGTATGCACATAATATGTATTCAGCAAACCACAAATTTCCTGACTATGTGCAAATAAATATACAATTTCTAAAGATATTGAACAATTACGTTGAAGCAATAAGGAACAACAAAATTGACAAAGAGAGTGAGCAATATAATCAAAACATACTAGGATTTTAGGTGAAAATACCATTCAATGTAAAAGAAGCAAACTACATAACCAAATCCTTAAAAAATATATATAATATAAATTAATGGAAAGACAAATATCCCCTTAAGCAAACACATGATGAAGAGAGAGGTTGCTAATATCAAGTGAAATATATTGCTTCTGCTGGGTCTATTGAAATTTCTCCTTCCTAGTGTATAACAATGACAAAATAGAATCTGTCACCATACAAGAAAGATGGAAACTCAATAAACAAATTGACAACCCTCTTCTTTGATTCTGTACCAAGAGAAAATACCAACATACCACACCTAAAACCAGAGGAGACAGGAGAGAGCAACTATTTTTTCCTCCTTTTTTTATATTTTTTGTCAAAAGAGAACTCATAACCACATGCCACTTTAAATATTAAGGGGCAGATGCATGTCCAATAATGAGTGTGTCCCACCTTCACATGAAGAAGAAACCCCAACAATCTTCCCCAATGTAATATCTAAACCTACTATGCTTTTTCATAGATCATATTTACTTAGGGTAAGGTCTTTGCCATTTGTCCAATTGGCTCATTTTGGTACGTGTAGTCTTCTCAAATAGTAATATTAGTATTTCTAAGAAACTTTAAATTTAATGGTAGTGCTTGTCAATGTACTTCAATCTAGAATAAAAACTTATATTTCTACACAAGTGGATTATACTTTAATATAGTGAATAACATACTTGTCACCCTTATCTTAAAAGAATTTAATCATCCATAACATCCCCTTGCAACCTTCTATTACTACAATGTATTCCATTTCTTTTGCATAAGCAACACACTTTAATAGCTTGGACTACCCCATGATACAAATCTTTTTACAAAGGTAAATAGATATCCTAGTGTAGATTTTCTCAAGTCAACTTCTAACCAATTTAGTATCTATGTAACCTTCTAATACAAGTTTGCTGTCTCTAAAGTGTAAACATACTCTAAATGATCCCTCGAGATACCTTAGAATCAACTTTATTACTACTAAATGCTCTTTGCCATGATTTACATAGACCTACTAACAACACCAACTTATTGTGCTATGCTTGATCTCATATATACCATGGCATAGATTAGACTTCCAATAACCAATGCATAGGAAAGTTTCTTCATTCATTATTTCTCCTTATCATCAAAGGGGCTTTGCTTAACTCTTAAATTGAAGTGACAACCAAAAGGAGTTATGACACGGTTTTGCATTGTTCACATGTGGTGAACCTTTTGAAAATCTTTTCAAAGTTTATTTATTTAACAATCAAGAGATAGTAAGGATTAGATCAAATGAGAGATGGAGATATATTCAATAGATGGTTTTCTATCTTGATTGTATATTGTTATACCTTTTGCTTATGAAGGGAAACAAAATAAAAGAAACAACAGTTCTTGGTATTCCTACAGGTTTCATTAATAACATTCTATTGATACTTTCAAGGGAGTAAGTTTGTATATTAATTCTTGTGCTTAATGCTTCCCGATTCTACCAGAAATTATATAGGAACTTGTTATGAGTGGGTTTATTGAATTGGTTCATCAATAGCGTTCAGTCAGAATCCATTTTTGACTTTGTGCCATTGATTCCACTATTATTAGTGATCAATAATGGAATAATTCCTTCATATTCATAGAAATAGCAAGAGACATAATTCACATAGATATTGTAAGTCTTGCTTGTGTTTTTTTAATGGTAGTCTTTACATTTTCTCTTTCACCCATAATATGGGGAAGGAATAGACTCTAGAGGTACTACTAATTGAATTGGGTAATCAAAAAGTATCAATTCTTTCATAGATTGTTTTGCAAAGTATTTTTAAATAAAAATTTATCCATTTCAAAGTTATAGTGAAGTCCAATAGAAGTAAAGAAACATAATTTATGAATAATAACCTTTCAATTAAACAAATATTTCATTGATTCTCATGTTCGTATTTTGAAAGTAAAAAGGATCCAGATGATAGGAAATTTTTTCCAACCAAATTCTTCATAAATATTCTATTCTGATGAACCAGCACTTAGCAGAATTATATATGGATATTACAATGAGGAGCAATCAAGCCGCCCTTTTTTTCTTTGTTTCTTTCTTTACTTTTACTGTTAAAAGAGGAAGTCCTTTTGTTATTACGTTTATATAGCAGACACCATATACATAGAGGTTTTCTAACGAAGTACTATGCATAATAAGATCATACGTAGCAGGATTCACATATTGCACACTTAAGAAGGAATAAATTTCTATATTTCGGTGAAAATGTCCCCAGCCTAGGTCAAAGGTCTCCCCAACCTTTTTGTTGAATAAACACGTGATAGTGGGGGCTATCTGTGCCCTAGCTTTCCAGACAGTCGAAGACTAATTGGAATGTCTTAAGTGAAAATCAACCCCATTTCGATTCTTAAGGAACCAAGCCTTGCCTGAAATCCATCCTCCACCAAGGTCCTCCATTTTTTGGAGGATTTTCCCCTTGATCTCAAAGATTGAGGAAGCCTTTATGAAGAGTATATCCAATGAAGGAAGTGTCTTCCCCTGTAAGAGAAGATGAATCTGGAATAGATTTCTATATAGGTTTCTCCTCTAATTCGTTGCTCAGTAACCCATGCCATACTCCCAAGAAAATCTCAAACGACCTTCAACAAAAGGGTACCTCTACCAGAAATCGACAAATGTGGGTAGGTAAAGAATACTTAGGGGCGTGAGACAACTCTCTCTATGGAACTCGAAAAAATAGCCCCAAAACTTTATGATAAGGGGCATCTCCTCACAAAGGGGGTTGCAATGACCTTGCCCAAATGACTGTTTACCAAAAACACAGGTCTTCGCAAAGTCATAAGACCATGTATGGGGTTGGCAGTTTTCTATTGCTGAAAGGTTAAGGAAGTTAGTGACTTGATGATAGGGGAGTCGACGACCAAAGGCAAGGTGAACGACAACCATAACTATAACCGTCCTGAGGTACCAAAATTCCTTATCGAGTAACTTCCGATCTGCACGAAAGATGTAAGATCTGGGCATTGTCTTGAGAGGCTCAGTAAAATAAATATGTCTGTAAAGATTTGATTTACCTGTACCTAGACAGAAAGACTTTATAAAGCTTTATTGTTCCCTAGGATTGGCTTTAGGCCTTTGTTGAATGGAAGTTTAACTCCTATATAAACACTTCACAAAGCCTCACAAAATTTGATTGAATTATTTCTCTTTTCAACATGCACAAGAAGATAACAGTATCTTAGAGGACAATCTAAACGGGTTACTATACCCTTTTTTACTTTTCATGATTGATTGGCTAAAATAAGGAAAAACAAAAAAGAAATAGCATTGAAATGTATTTTACTGACCAATCAAAATTGCCTCCCATAACCTATAATTGCATCAAAAGGTCCAATATACATACATTATTAGACTTTTCAATAATGGTCAAGAAGATCTTATGAAAAATGAAGATTTTTTCATAGAAGATGTAAAACAGACATTGGGCATTCTACAAAAGCATTTCACAATTGATTTTTTGAAGAAATTTTTTTGAATCCATTGGAATTTTTTTCATACTTTTTAATTTAATTTATGAAGATAAATAAAGAAAAGAAGAAAATAACTAGTTTTTTTTTTTTTTTTTTTTAATCTTAAGCACAATCCGTATATTGGGAATAGATCATTTTTTTGTGACAACCACAACTTTCTAACTTTTCAATCGTGATTAATTATCATACCCAATATTTGTTGTGTAGGTCCTAAGCTTTTCATTGACAAAGACTTGCTAAGATTTTTGTCTAAAGTTGTCAATTTTAATTTGTTAGTTACTAGATCGACAACCAACATATCATCCACAAAAAATAAAGAATAATAAAGCATCAATCAAAAAAAATTTAAAAAATATATTTGAGGCTTTTTTTGGTACCATGATCTAACATGAAGGAATCAAATTTCTAATATCATTACCTTGGACTTGTTTTACTCCGTGATTTTTTAGTTTATAAACCATGTAACACTTACCTTTGATTTTAAAACCCTTTTGCCACTCCATGTAAGTCGTTTCCTTTAAATTGTCATGGAGAAAAGTTATTTTGACATCTAATTGCTTAACTAGTAGACTTATACTGATGCAAGCTGGGTCACACTAGCTTACATGGAGAAATTGGACCAAATGAAGAAGCCTAAGACGTGGGCTAAAGTCACTTGAGTTGGGTTGGTGGTTGTCCCTTTGGACCAGATTTGGTTCATGCATGGGAAATATCCCTTTAAGGGCTTTCAATTTTTTGTTCTTCTAAAGAATTTTGACTTTGTTATCTTGGAATTTGAAGAAATGTTGGAAGAAAGGGTTGGTTGCATGGGAAATACTCTATTATATTTTCTAGCTTCATATTTTATTTTGATTTTTTTGTGCAAAACATTCAATGATTAAGTTAGTGTGTTTTGTAAAAAAAATCCCTCATTCTCTATATAAGAGGGTGTCTCATATATGTAATGGAACCTTTTGCAACATATATGAAATATCTCTCTTCTTGCTGGTTCTCTTTGGTGGCAAGTTGTGGGTGTTCTTGGCATGAAGATTGTTCATTTAAGAGCGACGTCTCTTTGGTTCCCTTCTGCAAATTCCCTCTTCTTCTTTTACAACTTGTCTTGTCTTTGGTAAGTGCAAGAACCGGTCAGCCCTCAACTTTTTGTAGTTGTGTGTACTTGCATTTCCTTGAACGGGCCCTCAACTTCTTGTAGTTGTGTGCACATGCATTCCATAGCGCTAAGGAATGGGCTTGAGCATAGATTCTTTGCCGTAGTTTTTTGAAGACTACATGTTCAAATTTAGAATTCATCTGTGTTGATAAATTCAATGATTTTCACCTACCGCCTATCCTGCTCATCGTGCAAGCTTTTTGTGCCGCTTCTGGGCTGCGTTATATACCTATAACTAAACACAACACTATCTGAATCAATCACGACATCTTTACCATATGAGAACAAATTCCATCAAGTCAATGCTTTATTTTTTAAAAAACTCTTTCATAGCTAACTAAGCCTTATACTTTGGTTGCAAGCTCCTTTTTATTCTTCAACCAGATATCCAAGTTTTTATTGAATGATTTTTTGTCATTCGATAGATTTACCAAGTCATATGGTGTAATTCTCTTACACAGACTCCATCTCTTTTCATTGCATAGTTATCATCTACCCCTCTATAAATTAATCATGGTAGCATTCTGGTTCACCTCCATAAGTAAGCAAGGCATTCTAATGGTGAGTATTTGCTAGAGGGCCTAGAAGATCTTCTCAACCTGTCCGTAGGTGACTATTATTGAATAAGCTGATCCACATCACCAATCACTTCACCATCATCAGTTACTTATTCCATTCCTCTACATTATCATCATATCGTCATGCACCATAAGCAGAGAAGTTGAAATCATAGTTTTGAAAACCGGACCAGACCGAATGGTCCATCCCAGTTTGACCAGAACTAGCACCGTAAACGGTTCTATAGAAACTTAAAACAATTATTTGCCAAAAACTACATATAACCAGCAAAATCAGTCAAAACTGACAAAAACCAGTCAATTTTTTACAAATCCAATTCTAATGAAAGCAAACGGTTTTTATTAATTTAGCAAATTAAGAAGAAAAATTAGAAATGTGTCTTTCCAAATTCCAGTTCCATTTTTCATGAATTGTTTTATTTTTTGGTATTTTATTACTTTTTTTAATACCTCGGTTATAAGCCTTCTAATGCATTTGGAATAGTTTTAGATCATGTAAACCGACCGTCAAACCCGGTTAAACCTTGATAGGATACTTTTAAAACAAGAAAGTGTAGACAATTATATATAGGAAGGGCACCAAAATGGTGAGGGGTTTTTTTGTTTTCTTAGAATTATCTCTTCTTTCTTTACTGTATGTCTTCTCCAGGTAGCTTAGCTTCCACATGGTATCAGAGCGATCAAAGCTCAAGCTCAAATCCTAAGTTCACTTCCGTTCTTCTCTGATTGCTTTTATTCCTTTCATTTTCTTCCTTCTTTCAGTTCTTGATCTTCTTCAAATTTTTTTCTTAAAACACAATTAGATTCAAGCTTTCTTGAACTAATCAAGTCTAATCTATCTAGATATAGTGACTTTAAAAGCATATCTATTCTATGACTGATCAAAAGCTTAGATTTGAACTGAGCATAGAGTCGTCCTACGATCATCTTGCAACTAAATCAAGAAGTCTTGCAAAGTCATCAGGAATGGCTGGAATAGTATAGCATTTTCAGATGAAGTTGCTACAGCGTCAGATTCCACAAACAATTCCGGATCTTATTCTTCTGCAATAAGTTTCTCTTCTCTAAATCTTGCAAAGTCTTTTCTCTCTAGCATTTCGTCTCTCATCACTATTAAATTGTCCAATGAGAACTTTTTCATGTGGAAATCGTAGTTTGTAATTGCTATAAAGGCTCATTGACTGTATTTTCTACTTGACGGCACTCACAATTCTCCACTTGAGTTTCATCTCAATGCAACTGGTGTTACTGAGGTGAATCCAACCTTCATCAAATGGGAAATCTTGGATAAATAGCTCCTTAGCTGTATATTTGCTTTTGTGACTGAATATGTGCTTCCATATATCCTACACTTGGACGAATATATTGCAGCTCAAGAATAAGCTACAAACTATCAAGAAAGGGAATCTATCCATGTCAAACTACCTCCAATAGGTGAAAAAATTGTTGATACGCTAGCAGTCGTGATAGCACCATTTGAAGAAGAAGATGTCATTCTGATGTAGAAGGATCGATAGATGCTAAGTTGTCAAATTCTGAATTAATGGCATTGGAGTATCTTGACTAAGAAGATCTTCGCAAGAAAGGCAAGAGTCAGTAGAATTTGGCATAATTGACACAAATTTTGCTATTTATGGAAAGTG
>JAOXJP010259927.1:0-21111 GCA_025762735.1 Platanus orientalis | reverse complement strand
ATAAGCTATCATTCCTAAGGAATCTACTTGTTTCCTTGTGCATATGTAGTTAGATTAGAATATGCTTCTTAAGTTTCCATGATTTTTATAATATTTCTTTTTGATATTTCCGACATTTCTGATATATGTCTTATTTTGGCCTAACCGATATTTCCACCGACACCGACATTTTGAACCTTGTCTGTATATGTCTATTTGGTATTTCTGTTGGGTAATGTATTTTATACAAATTGATTATTTGAAAAATAGTTTAATATATTCAGCATATAAACAATGTTTTTGTGCATGTATTATGGTTTCAAGAGTAAGAAAAGGAGAACCTCTAGGTGGGGCTTTGGTCAAAGCTGCAATTTTTTGTGTGTGAGGCTCAAAAAACTTAGTAATTGATGCACACCAATTTGTGAGGTATAGGCCATTCTTACAGTTAATGGTTATGGATGTCTGCATCAAGAATTGAAGAGATTTGGTGAAAAAAATAGGTACCCAAGGATAAGGTGATAATTTTTAAGGAGAAAGCAGTGTTATTTAGAAACATATTGATAGAATAGGGAAATCAAAATTGGAGGAAGAAACTAATGATACGTAGATTCCGATTGCCTCAAGAAAGCGGCAAAAGAGGTCAAACATACTCGGGGGATGGGGGGACTATGAAATGATTCTTCAGAAATACAAAAGCTTAAGCAATGCTTGAAAAGTGATTTTGAGATTAATGATCAGGGGTGAAGTATTTCCTGGGACTCGAGGTGGGTCAATCCAAAAAATGGATTACGTATATTCTTAATGTATTGACAATAATAGGGATGTTAAGAGCTAAGCCCTTAAGCACTCCAATAGAGCAGAATCATGGACTTAATGATCAGGAGAGAAGGCCTATGATTGATGTATGTGGATATCAACTGGTGGCGAACTTAATCTATGCACTTACTCATCCAAAGATTGCCTCTGTGGTGAGTGTGATCAATCAGCTTATGCATGCACTTTGAGCAACCCATCTTGAGGCTACATATAGGATCTTCAAGTATCTAAAGTTATCAACTGGGAGTGGTTTAATTGAGGCTTACACAGATGCAGATTGGGCATGTTTAGAAATAGACTTAGGTCCACATATGGGTATTGGGTACTCTACCTTTGTGTTTTTCTCATGACCTGGAGGAGCAAAAAGTCAGTTGTTACTAGATCTGGTTCAGAAGCTGAGTACAGATTTATGGCTGATAATATTGTTGTAAACGTTGAGGTTTGATGTGCAGAGTCCTATGTGTTTGCAATGTTATAATAAAGCAGCGATTAACATTGCTCACAATCTGATTTGGCATGAAAAACTACAAATATTGAGGTGTTTGTGTTTCATTAGAGAAAAATTGAAGTCAGGTCTGATTTGTTTTTTGCATATAAGACAAAACAACTCGCAGATGGGCTGGCAAAAGGTGAGTAAAGCTTGACAATGGGAAATTTAAAGCAAGCTGTGCATGGTGGAGATATATAACCCTCACAACCCTCCCCCTAAGTCCATTACCCTTTCTTTTTCTTTTTTAATTTTTGATTATTTTGATCTATAACCCTTACAACACTCTCCCTTAACCTGGTTTTTAATGAATTTTACAAAAACATAAGATAGGGTTACTACTTCCTGGAGATAATCCAATGGGAAAGCAAGAAGAACCAAGGTAATATTTTGTTTACTAACATGTATGAAGGTGCAGTTGCTTGATAACAACTAGAGTCAAGTGAATTTTATTTTATTTTTTCCCGAAAGATAAAGGCACTTAATTAAAAGGCAAAGAAGGAAAAAAAAAACACAGACACACAGACAATTCACCTAGATGGTGAAAGTCAAAACGGCAACAAGAAACAAACAAAGGAATACAAGAACCACCTACACACCCAAACAACAAACTACCCAAGCCCCATTTGAGTTTGTTTAGGAGTTATTTATATGTTAGGAGTTTCTTGAAATTTCTTAGTTATTTGGTAGTTAGTTCCAACTTGAGAGCAAGTCAATGTAAGCAAGACCAAGCCAATCGACCACCTCTATAATATCTACTGCCAGAGGCTGTACGCATATAATTGAGCATAGAGGTGATGAATAAGGATTTTTCCCCTCAAAGATTTTGGCTTCTTGCATGTGGTGATTCCATGCTCTATCTTGGTGGTGAGACTCTACAAGGGACTTGTTCAAGATAGATGGGACTTTGGTTCTTGTTCAAGAAGAGATTTGTGACTCTTCTGGTTATCCTTCTAGTTTCTTTCTAGCTACCTTCTTTTTTTGTCTAGTTTCTTGAATTCTTATTCTTGAGGTTCTAATTCTTGGCTCTTGATTTTGAGTTCTTAATTTCTAGCTTTTATATTTCTATTAGTTACCCTATTTCCAATAGCCTGTACCCTATTCGACCTGCCCTAGTCCTTTCCTATATCTCTATTACAGATTTCCCAGATTTCCAAATCCCAAAATCTTATTCTTTAAGATTGGAACCCTGATTTTCAATTACCAAAACCTGACTGCTTCCACTTGTCAGAAATTTCCTTATTTAAATGTTATAGGCCCTACAGTACCTGGTTTTTCCTACATCAAATTTGCTGAGTTTTCTTTAATGTGGAAAATATGATTTGAGTTCTGCAACTGTGCTCCCATCCAAAGCAGTTTAACAGTTGTCTTTTGAGTTTTAAACCTTGCTTTTCACACAGCATAACAATTTTGGTTGTCTGATACTCTTGATGGAATTAAAAGACTAATGCTGAAACTCCAACCATTGAATCCGTCATCTTTCTCTCCTTTGTCTCAAAGTTCTTGCAAGAGTTCTTGAGCTTCTTTTCTGTTAGTCTTCTTGCATTGTGACAATGGCTGCGGATATTTTCCGAAGGAGAAGTTGCTGCAGCTTTGGGCTTTGTAAGCTTGATTTTAGGATTTACTTTTTGAATTAATAATTACCAGTTATCACTTAAAATTTTTCCCCATCATACTTTTATCTCAGATTCTTTAACTAAGTTCTTGCATTATCAAAGTCTTAAAAAAACTTATTGGTTTTTATTGCATGATATCTTGTTTGGAGTCATTCTTTGACTGCTTTGTTTTTGCATCAATAATTATACACCAACTTGATTTTATGGATCTTTTTTTTCCTGATAAGTAAAAGAAGGTTTAATATTTTCATGGATCTTTGTTTCCTTCTTATAGAGGTTTTTTTTTCCCCCTTTATGATGGTTTGATTTTTCTTTCGGTTTAGGAATCCATGCGGTATGATCAACTTCGAGATGTGGTAGCTAAGCGGAAACCTGGCTGGGAGCACTTGCAAGAAGTGGGTAACAGAGTTTTCTTACTATATCTAGTCCTTTTATGAAACTATTGAATCACACAAAATTTTCTGTACCAAATAATTTATTTGTGTATGCATTTTAAAGAGAAGACAAAAGATCTTCACATGGTCTTTACTAACGTAGAGACAAGACTTAGAGACAACATATGATAGAGAATCTAGAGAGATCATTTGATGGGCTTTTGAAATGAAATGGGTTCCAAGTAGATATATTTACTTAGTTAAGATATTATGATGGAACAATAACTAGTGTTAAAGACAACTGGGCAAGAGTCGCGTCAAGCCGTCAATGTATGATCACAGTAGTTTATGTCAGGGGTTAGCTTCAAGCCCATACCTCTTTGCCTTTGTTATGGACTTATGGGTAAGTTGACTAGGTATATACAGGAGGTCCCATGGTGTATGCTTTTTGCTGATGATATTGTTTTGATTGAAGAGACTGGAGAGGGGGTAAATGCCAAGTTAAAACTATAGATGGATGTTATAAAATCAAAACATTTTAAGATAAGCCGGATTAAAACAGTATATATGGAATAAAATTGTAGTAAAAATACGAGTAGAAATGAGCGAGGTAGTTAAATAGATAACCAATACATGCCTTGGAGTGACTATTTTCGTTTTCTTGGTTTAATTGTTTGTAAGGATGATGCAGCCGCTCTGGATTGGCTTGAGAAGATGCAGCCCATGTGGAGGCTTATAAGCCCCAAAAGAAATGTAAGAGAAAGCTTTGGATGTCATGGGGTAGTTTAGGGGGGTTTATTTGCATGGGGTATAATTGTAATAAGGCTTTTCAGCCAGAGGTAGCTTAGGAAAATAAGGTTGGTTGACAGCCAAGGTTATTTGTCTTTAAGTGGGTCAAAGAGTCAAAAGTGGGGCCCTC
This sequence comes from Platanus orientalis, assembly GCA_025762735.1. Lineage (NCBI taxonomy): Eukaryota > Viridiplantae > Streptophyta > Magnoliopsida > Proteales > Platanaceae > Platanus > Platanus orientalis. The sequence goes on along the minus strand of JAOXJP010259927.1, from coordinate 16,920 downwards.
TAGAGAGCTAGTTGACAGCTTCTCTAAAGGGTGGGTTTAGCAGTTTGTTTTATTTATTTATATATTTATTATGTTAGAAAGTCTTCGGTAGCAAGAGTTCAAGTTCGGAGTTTGTATATATATATATATGTATGTATGTATGTATGGGAGTCTATTAAGGCTTATTCTCAAGAGATTGAGGCCTACAAGAGAGATATACAAGAGAGATATAAGCCAACTGAATTCCTGGATGGACAAGCTTGAGACCCGTTTGGATTTTATGCAAGCTACACATGACCAAATTGTTGCTTTTGTTTTGGGGAAAGAAAAAGAGCAGGTCAGTGGTATTGGTTCTTCAAATTCTAGTCCACCTTTACACTCTCTAATAATGGTGGCAATCTTGGTGATATTTTTAATGCGTCTCATCAACGTTAGCATGAGGTGGTTCCTACCAGAAGGGACATGAATTGCCAGACTGATTTTTAGCAAGGTGCTGCCCATCATGAAGTGGGTAGAAGTGTGAGGCTGGATGTGCAGGATTTCTAAGGCGATCACAATTTGGAGTTGTTCCTGGACTGGATGCACTGTATGGATTCATTCTTTGGGTGTTATGACATTCAAAAAGGGTGCTAATTCTAGTTTGCCAAAGTCAAGTTAAAGGGGACAACAAGGATGATGAGGACATCTTGCCACGTGGCAAGCTTAGAGTGTACAAGCATGGGAGGAGAGTTCCTTAGAGCCTATACATGGACCAGAGACTGTTCGGAGTCCATCGCTTTGATTAGGATGCGATTTGAAGCTGATTTGAGTATTACATGCTTTTCGAGACATGTGGGGCCCACTTATCCATGTGGGTGGGTCCACATGAGGGCACCATCAGCGTAGCGTGATTTTTAAGCTTTTATTTTAGTCCTAGGAATTATTTCCTATTTTTTTTGTATTTTATTTTGATTTTTTTGTCATAGGGGTATTTTCGTAATTTTCTGTTTTTTGTGTGCTTTTGTGCAAAATCAGAAAGTTAGGGAAAATAAGTGCATGTACATGTTTTTGAATCTTTTTTTTTTTTTGTTTTTTTATTTTTATTTTGTTACTCGATTTCTAATTTGGATATGATGTACTTAGGTTTCTTTTTTATTATATATACGAAGAAGAGGGATGATCGAAATACCCTAGAATATTCAAACAAGGAAAAATGTGAAGCTCTCTAGCTCTTCTTCCTCACTGCCACTGGTTTTGTATTAGAGATCTCTCTTGGGTTGATGATTTCCTTAGGTTTATATATCCTCTTTTTTCTTCTTCATCCACTTTTTCTCCATATTCTGTTTTCTGGTTTTCTTGCTCCCATAACTCTCAGAGTCTACAAAACCCACTTTAACATCATCTCCCATCATCTCTACATAATCCCACACCATTCCCTTGCTTCCCTATTAAAACCTAACAATCCCAAACCTTTTTTTTTCATCCATACGGCTGATCCTGCACCTGTGTAAAACCCATAAAACCAGAAACATTTAAGACACCTAAAACCTCATCCAAACTCATCTCCTTTCTTCCCCCACAGCTGCTGGCCACCATTGCTTGTACCTACCTTCATAGTTCCATCAAAACCCCATCCCTAACCTGCTGCTCTGTTAAAATCAGTGAAAACCCATTTAGCCAGAACCTGTAAAATATCAAGAAATACCAAGAAAGCCTTCAAACCCATTTTCTGATCCTATAGCCCTATTCCCATACTAGCTGGACGTTGTTTTGTTTCCTTTACCTGTTTCAATCAATGAACAACCCCAATCACACCCATAGCCTGTTGCATCTCAAGAAATCAATAAAATAACCTCAGTCGGATACCCTATTTTCTGTCCAGGTTTTCATAGTTCAGTCCTTTACATCAGCCAACCCTTTTGCAACTGGTTTTAATATTTTTACAGAGGAAGCACTCCATTCTACCCTGCGGCTATTAGAGAACACCCATTCAAGGTGTTTTGTTGGATTGAACTTTAAACCTGGTGTTCTAGGAGCTTTCGGCCGGTAGACCTCACCTTGGGTTTTGATTAATTTGAAGTTCCACCTACCTTCCAGCTATTGGATAGACATGGATTCATGTATGAGCATCAAGAAAGACATTGGTGTGACTTATTTGCTTAAAGCTTGAAGGATTATTAGGACTTAGTGTGTACTTTTATGCTGAGGGAATTTACATACATCAAAGTGTTTGAAGAAAATCCTCAGTGATGTATTTGAAGGTTTGAAGCTCTTTCTATGGGAGGATCTTAAGGATCTTCAGTCAGAGGTTTTGTTACCATCTTGCTACACCTTCGTGGTGAAAGAAGAGTCCTATATCAATTTTAGCTGCTGCCCAGGTTCTGCATACTTGGTGTTTGAAGAAGGTCTTCAACAAAAGTGATCAACTAGTTTATTTGCTACTTGGCCAAGTGCTGCTCCGGCAAGGTTCCCCAAGGCTACTACCCTCTTTTAGATGGTCCAAGTTGTGATTTAAACTTTACTAGATGCTCTACTTGCTGCTGCCCATAGTTGTAGGATATTTTTCTACATCTAATAGCCCTTATAATCATTGTTTGACTCTCTTTTCTTGCTGTCCATGTTCCCTTTTCAGCACATCTCATTGTGTAGCAACTACACCATCTTTAGATCCATGTTTGTTTAGCCTTTTGAGCATTTTTCTACATATCCGTATTGCTGACACTTGCTGTCCAGCCCATCCTCAGGGTTTACTCTTTTACATTTTTTAAAGTAGGTTTTCATCATTATTTTGTCTAGTACTCACTTAGTGAGTTGGTATTATTTAATTTTGCATTTTTAGTCTTTAATTTTCACTATTTTATTTGGTTCATATCTGACTTGGTTTAAGTTAATTCATCACATTTCCTTTTGATCTTTTAAGGCTATTGATAGAATATGAATCTTGTTTATAGTGATTACTTGTTTAAAATTATTGACTTGTGGAACTCTTCAATTTTTTGATATGCATACTACATCAAAAAGGCTCGGTGGAACTCAAGTTTACCTCTGGGAAATCTATTCTTCTCAAAGACATCTGCATGTTCTTGACATTAGGAAGAATTTGGTTTACTGCTTAGAAAATATGGATTTAAGGTGATTTTTGAGTCTGAAAAATTATTATTATTTTAAAGAATGGGATGTTTGTGGGAAAAGGATATGTAATTGCTGGAATATTCAAATTTAATGTTGATAACGAAATGATTGAGAATTTTGCTCATATGTCTGAGTCCTTTGATATTTGGCATGATCATTTAAGATACATGAATATTAGGAAAATTAAGAAAAATGGCACAATTTGGGTTTAATTGTCTAATTAAAAGATTCTCAACAATATAAATGCGTTACATGCGAAATGGTTGTTATTAAGACCTAATGATACAATTATTAAGGATAATTGTATTCTAAACCTCGTGCATTCTAACATTTACGAAATGGTTGTTATTCTTTCAAGAGGAGGAAATAAATATTTATTGCTTTCATTGATGATGCATTAAGATATAACTATGTATATCTGCTAAGAATAAATGATGACGCATTTGAAGATTTTAAGTCCTACAAAGTTGAAGTTGAAAATTTCACAATTTGAAAATTAACGTTCTTGGATAGATTGTGGTGGTGAGTATATGGATTCTGAAATTATGAGGTTTTGTGAAAAGAATGGAATCTAGAGAGAAACCTTAGCTCCTTGTACTCCTCAACAGAATGGTGTTGTAGAAAGAAAGAATCCCATGTTAACTGAGATGGTTAATTCCATGAGAATAAGTTCAGAGGTCATGGGTCCCTGCAAACCTTGAGGGAGAAACTTTGTTTTCTGTATGCCACGTTCTAAATCGAGTTTCTCATAGGAAATTAGAAGCTACTCTATATAAGATACGGGAGGGAAGAAAGCCAAATCATAGTTATCTGTGTGTCTGAGGATGTTTTGCACAAGTCAAGTTGTCCAACTTGATACACCAAAAGTTGGTCTGAGAGCAAGATATGGTGTCTTAATAAGCTATTCCATTGCAAGTAAACCTTACATATTTTTGAATGTAGGAAGTCCTGCCCCATATACTAATGTGGAATCAATTCATGCAGATTTCTTTGAGAATCATTGTCCTCTTAAGGAAAGATAAGAAATAATGGGGTTAGAAGAATTTATTTCTAAAAAGATAAAGTAACTTGAGGTCTCTGAACCATTAGAACCTCGGATGTGCTCCAAGGGAAGAATATCAAAGAATTTTGGTCCAAATTATGTGACATGTTTGGTAAAAGATGATCCACGCACATTTGTAGAAATTGTGGCTTTACATGATTTTATATTTTGGAAGAGAAGCAATTGATGATACATGGACATTAGTGGATCTACTTCTTGTGGTTGCAAGACGAATGGATGTAAGTGGGTTTTCAAAAGAAATTAAGACCTGATGATACAATTATTAACTATAAAACCCGACCGGTTGCTATGGCGTGTAGCAAGAAGAAAGGTTTGAATTATTTTGACACTAATATCCTTGTGGCCAAGATTTCAACTATTAAGACCTTGATAGCAATTGCTATAATCATGGTTTTAAAAATTGGCTGATTTTCTAATCCGACTCTGGGCCCTACATCGAGGTCAGTCATGAATCGGCCGATTCGAGCCGCCCGGATCATGGATTGGCAGATTCACGTTTTTAGAGGGGAAAAACGACCATGAGGGTTTTTTCTTATTTTTGCATCAAAAATTTGTTTTTTGGGTTTATTCCCCTCCATTTTTGCTTCAAATTCATCTCAATACTTGGTTTCATTAAGATTATGCAAAAAACTAGTAAATCTCAAGGATTTAAAGGATTGAAGAAGGGCTTTTTAGGATTATTCAAGAAAACGAAAAAATGTATGATTATTTTCATTTAAATGGTTTTTGTAGCTTGTGACCTCTACCACCATATCCTATTTTGATGTACGTTGAACCCACCGGCCCCGCTTAGTCTTAATCATTTGAATGTACAAGAAGACACAATTGGAGAGCTTGTGAATTTCTTTTTTCCTCAAGAAGGACAACAATGGTGAATCAGTTTGACCTCTCCAGTTGCACTTCCTCTCCAAGGCTTTTACAGATTACATGTATCATCTATGGAGTTCTTTTATTGGAATATGGACTATGCTAATATGCTTGTTTTATTGTTTTGAGTCACTTATTAGTTATTACATACATTAGAAGTTTAGATCAAAACTAATATTGGTGCATTGTTGTTACTTGTTAGCAAGTTAGCATGTTAGTATGTTACTTATTAGTTATTCGTATGCGTTTTTGGTTACATTACATATTCAAGAAACACGCCAAAAGAACAATTTTTTTTTTCTTTTAATAGTTTTATAATCTTCTTTTAGGATTTTTCAGATTTTGTTTAGAATTTTTTTTTAGTTTTTTTTTTGGATCAACTGATCCAAGTTGGAATCGGCCGATTTCAACATGGATTGGATCGGAATCGGCCGATTCCAACTCGGATTGGATCGGAATTGGCCATCTGATTCTATTATTTTGAACCATGGTTGTAATTCACAATTGGGTTATACACCAAATGGATGTGAATATTGCCTTCCTTATTGGTGTTTTGGAACAAGAAATCTATATGCAACAATCTGCAAATTTCATTCTACCAAGTTATGAGAAAAAGTGTACAAGTTAAAATCTTTATTTGGATTAAAACAAGAACCTAAATAGTCACATGATAAGTTTCAAAAGATGCTCATTGATGATGGTTATTAAGCTAAGGTTGATATGTATGTTTACAACAAAGTGAAAGAAAACAATTGTGTGATTTAGTCTTTATGTTGATGACATGCTCATCTTTGGGACTAATGACTCCTGTGTCAATGACATAAAATGGCTCTTGTTTTCAAATTATGACATAAAAACCTTGAGTTTGCTGATGTTATCCTGGGAATCAAGATTATTATAAATGATAATGGGATTGTTCTAACAAATTCAAGTTACATTGAAAAGGTTCTCAGAAGATTCAACTTATTAGAATGTAAATTAGAACACACTTGTGGATGCTAGTGTATAGTTGATGAAGAATATTGGGAAGATATATTGCAATATAGGTACTCCCAAATTGTTGGTTTTCTTATGTATGCCAAGTTGAATTCAAGTTTATTGTTTTATGGGAGAAGAAAAAGGAAAATAGAATAGAGAAGAAGAAGAGGAAGAAAAGGGAAAGGGGAAAATCATATAGGCAATTGAGTGTGGAGATAAACAATAAATCTTATTTATTTGAAATAAATTGGGTCTTTACAATACGTTATAGGATAACCTATGTACATGACTATTATACCCTCAATACATGTATAATATTGATATACTAACACTCCCCCTAAAGTTGGAGAATAGATATATATCATTCCCAACTTGTCAACCAACATAGAGAGCTGTGCTCCAATCAATCCCTCTGTAAAAATACCAGCCACCTGATCTCTAGTTTAAGCAAATGGCATATAGATACATCTTGTCTTCAAATGGTCTTTGATGAAGTGCCTATCTATTTCCGCATGTTTTGTCTTATCATGTTGTACAAGGTTGTGAGCAATACTAATCTCAACTTTGTTGTTATAGTAAAGATTCATAGGTTCTGAAACATGAAGCTTAAACTTTGAAATCAACATCCTCAACCATAATAATGCACAAGCACCATTTGCCATAGACCGAAATTCAGCTTTCGCACTCGATCTGGCAACTACAGATTGCTTCTTGTTTTACCATGTAACCAGATTACCCCCCAAAAAGGTGCAATAGCATGAAATTAATCTTCTGTCTAATATTGAGCCTGCCCAATCAACATTAGTATATGCCATAATTCTATCATTTCCATGTTTTTGTTATAAGAGACCTTTCCCAGGACAAACTTTCAAATATCTTAACAATATAAGCTGTCTCCATATGGGCTTGAGTTGGTGCATATATAAGCTTATTGATTACATCCACTACATAAATGATATCTGGTCCGGAAAAGGACAAGTAAATAAGACGTTCAACCAAACATTGGTACCTCCCTACATCAATCAACCTGCCACTATTATCCTTTTTCAGCCTATGATATGCTTAAATTGGAGTTGGACATGGGTCACACCTAGTCATTCCACCATCTTTTAACAGATCTAGGACATATTTCCTTTGTAATAGAAAGATTGCTCTTTTTTGACTTGGCAACCTCAATCCCAAGGAAGTATTTTAGAGGATTCAGATCCTTGATTTCAAACTCGAGTCAATCGGTCTCGTAGTGTAGTGATCTCACTATCATCATTCCCAGTCACGACTATATCATCTACATACATAGTTAAACCTATTACCTTATTACTTGGTGCTTCATGAACAAGGTATGATTTGCTTGATACTGTCTGTAACTAACTTTCACCATTGCTGCCCGGAACCTCTTAAACCAACCTCTAGGTGATCGTTTCAACCTATGCAATGCTTTCTTCAGTTTGTATATTTTTCCCTTATCATTGGGAAACTAAAATCCTAGTAGTGGTGTTATATAGACTTCTTTGAAATCTCCATGCAAAAAAACATTCTTAACATCAAACTGTTGAAATGGCCTCCCATAGTTAGCCATTAAGGATATCAAAACTTGTATTAAGTTCATCTTTGCCATTGGAGCAAAAGTTTCTTGATAGTCTATTCCAAATGTCAATTTGAACCTTTAGCTACCAACCTTGCTTTATATCTCTCAACAAACATATTTGTTTTATGTTTCACTGCAAATACCCATCTACATCCAACAAGCTTCTCTAGTTTCCATGTTTGATTTTTTTTTCTAAAGCTCTCATCTTTTCTTCCATTGCAACTCACTAATTTGATTTTGATAATGCTTCTTATACAGTGCGAGGTATAGGTACTGAATCTAAGGAAGAAGAGAAACTACGAAATGAAAAAGACAAAAAATGATACGAAACAAAGTTGGACATGGATGTTGAGTGCATGATCTTACACCTTTTCTAAGTGCAATGAGAACATCCAACTCAGTAGGTTGGGAGGAAAGAATATTACTTTGTTCATTATTCAAAGTCAAAGAAGGCTCTTGGATGGGGTCTTAAGAAGGTTGCCATTCATTTTGAGTTTTCTTTTTTCTAGTGTACACCACCTTCAATTCTGGCTCCCATTTTCTATGAGCTTCATCAAGTAATATGGAGAAATAGGAACTGGGAGGGGAATTTCATCAGATGAATCTTTACAACCGTAACTCTTCCCCTGAAGAGAAGTCTGCTTGGAATAAAAAAAATGTATGAACTTAAAGAAGATTACATCCCATGAAAAAGACCTCTTTCTGGAAGATGGATGATAACACTTGTATCCCTTCTGATTTGCAACATATCCTAAACCACACATTTAAGTGCTCTTATGATTGAACTTGGTGCGATCAAATTTAGGAATACTAACAAAACAAATGCAGCCGAAAGTATTAAGAGGCATGAAAAACAATAAATATGAAGGAGAAAGGACCTTAAGAGGAGTCTGATATGAGAGAACTTGAGTCGGTAATCTATTCATGAGATATGTTGCAGTTTGGATATCATCTGACTAAAAAATTCTCTATACATGCACGGTGAACATAAAAACACGGGTTATTTCAAGTAGGTCATATTCTTTCTATCATCTACTCTATTTTGTTTAGGAGTACTTGGACATGTAGTTTGATGAACATTACCAGACTCATCGAGATAAGAAGACATATTCCTTGAGATATATTCACCCCCATTGTCAGATTTGACTGTACAAATCTGAAATGCCTATTAGTTATCCTAGAGGGGGGGTGAATAGCATATTAAAATTTATTCGACCATTTTTAGGAGACGTTGGGATTGATTTTAATCTTCTTAAAATTAGTCCAAGTGTGTGTGCCACAATGTGTATACTAAAGAATATTGTCAAACACTTAGAGTGTAAGCATAGTAATAAGCAAGTAAAGAGACAAGCAATCACACACAATCCACAACAAGAGATTTACAGTGGTTTGGCACGATGGCCTACGTCCATTCTTCTAAAGTTCACTTTTGAGCTTAGGTATATTTCATTTAGATTGTAAAGACAACCTAGGTAAAAAACATACAAAACCTACACTACTTGCCCTTGATAAGCTAATCAACAACACTCGGTGTCTCTAGCGAATGTGAACTATTTTTGGTATCTCCGGCGGAAGCAAAACAAGTCAATAGTAGAAATGAATGTAAATGAATGCAAAGTAAAACAAATGTTACCACAAGTTGGTTGATGTTGTTAGTTGCACAAAGTGGGGTGCTCTTTGTTGAGCTAGTTTGCCTTAGCTATCCATAAACTTCAAATTCTTGGTTCTAGTGCTCCTTGAACTTAGCTAAGTTTGAGTTTTCTCTTAAGAAGAGCTCACCTTAAGTTCTCATCAATAGTAGAAGCTTAGTATTCGAGAGGAGAGGAGGGAGTGATTTTTGGTAGGGATGTTAGCTACTCAAGCTCAAAAAGGAAGGAAGCTCTCAATTTGGTAAACTTTCTTATACTCTCTAGTTTGCTTAAAGTGTTTGCCCTAAAGGGAAATGTTCAATTTTATAAGGGTGAGTAACACCCACAGCCATAGGATTAGAATCTTTAAAATCGATAAACTCTTAAGAGCCTTTGATTTCCAAAAAACGGGGTTCAAATTTCGAAAATTTTGCTTTGGGGAAATAAAATTTTGCATTTGACCAAAACACCCCCGTGATCGATCACAGATTTTCTAATCGATCATGAATCTGGCTCCATACCTGGCACTAAGCCTAGTCATCTTGTGATTGATCACGGGATCAGCTAGTAAGACCGTGATCTAAGTCGTGATCGATAATGGCAGAAGGGGCATGACTCAGGTTTCTTAGACTGGACCTAAATTTGGGTCGTGATCGATCACGAGATCCCTGATCAATCACGACCTGAGATTTCTGAATGCCATGTTTAGGTATTCTTGGGGCTGGTCCTTAGGGCTTCTTACTTTGGGTCTTGTGAAGTTTTACCACCATATTCGATTATATTTTAGGTCTTTAAAATGATATGCAATGCATGCTCTTTACCTTGATTGGTGTGGGCAAATCCGAGGTAGTCTTCGGTCTCTTCTTCAAGTCTTTGGTCCACTTTGTCTTCATGACTTGAACTTATGAGGACATAGGACACTTATAAGACATAGACCACTACTTGGTGTGTCCATGGGATTGACATACATTAACAAAATCTTTTGCATCAAATTGAATCCTAATCATAGTATGAAAAGACTTAAAAGCAACACAAACATTACTCTTCTATTTTAATAAATATACCCATATAGTTCAAAAGAAACTATCAACAAATGTAACAAAATATTGAAATCTAGATAACGACATAGTGGGGGAAGGACCCCAAACATTAGAGTGAATAAGAGAAAATGGGGAATCACTTCTTTTATTACTTATTGAATAAACAACATGACATTGTTTAGACAATTGACATGGTTCTTAATTAAAACTATAACTAGAAGAATAATGACGAACATTTGACGCAATAGTTAAAAAGAGGGATGGCTTAATCAGTTATGCCATTGTAACAACTCATATGAAGATATAAGGTTCTTTATTACTGAAGGCACAACATGTGTATTAGAGTCTCAGAGATAAAGTCCATCCTTCTCATGCTCCAAGCCAATCATATTTATCGTTTCCAAGTCCTGAGACAAATAATGAGAAGGAAAAAAGGTGACACATCAATTAAGATGTTTATTTAAATGACTGATGGACAAAAGGTTTAAGTAAAATTATGAAAATGCAATACAAAGGACAAAGATAATTTACATGTGGCATGAATGTCACCATGACCAACCACTCAAGAAGAAGAACCATCTACAATACACACTTTTATCCCTACCAGAACTAACTTGATAGGAATGAAAGAGAGTAGACATACCGGTCATATGGTGTGATGCTCCTGAATCGATAATCCAGGAGGTTTGAGGGGAGAAAATAGAGGCAAAGAGGGCTGACCCATATATACTTATATGTGTAAAGGATGAGGTAGGAGCTGCAAAAGGAGTATAAAGCTAAGTAACAAAATGACAAAAGCCTCAATCTCTGATTGTGACAATCCACCACCATCACTGGAACTAGCAGATGTTGTAGGTAAGATATGTAAGGATGTAAAAGCTATTATGTAGGAACTAAGACGGCCTCCAAAACGATCACCACTCCGACCTCCTCTAAAACCACCATGTGATACAGTGCAAGAAGGATCCTGAGGAGGACAACCATGAAGGTCCCAACAATTTTCTTTGGTATGGCAAGTGCAACCACAATGCTCACAAATGAGCTTATCCCGATTATTAAAGGTGTTGCCAAAGTGACCACCACGTCCACAAGAACCATTGCCATCACGTCCACCTCATTTAGAGGAAGATGCAAGTCCTGATTTTTCAATTACAGGATCTTCTTTCTTCACGATGAACATGAGAATACACTTCATTTAGTGGTTGTAAAGGATCATGACCAAGAAGATTGACTTAAACTTGTTCATATTTAGAGTTTATGCTAGCCAGAAACTCAAATGTTTGGGTTTCTTCTACTTGTTTATTATAGGTAGTAGCGTCCTTTATGCAAGAAGGATGATGAATATTGTAATGCTCCAACTCCCACATTTTTTGAGGTGATGAGTAATAAATGGAGAGAGGTAGATCACCCTGCTTGAACTTAGCAATTTTCTGTCTTAGATCATAAACCTTCGCCGTATACCCAACTTCAGAATATGTTTATGACAAAGAAATCCATATTTTGTGGGATGTATCAAGGGATAAATAAGGCCCACTAATCTCAAGTTTTATAGAGTTCAACAACTAGCCCATTACTAGTGCATTTTTTTGTCTTCCACTTATGGTATTTGGGATTTCCTGCGGTTGGAATATCAATCTCACTAGTCAAATATTAATTCTTGTCCTTGAACGAAAATAAGAACGGATTTGGACCGGGCCAAATAATTACTACCATCAAATTTCACTATAGTGATTTGAGTCTAAGACAAGTCAGAGACACTAGTGACCACATAGTTGTCTATTGCCCTTGATCCATTGGAGCTTCGTTACCTTAGACATATCGTCATCACACTAGATAAACACCCCACGACATTCCAAACACCAACCCAACACTCCAAATAAATAATTTTGAGCAATAAAATGAAAGTCCAGTAAAGATCCCAGAGGGGGGGTGAATAGGATAATTCAATTTTTAATTCCCTTTTTTTTAATTTACTTAATCTTGATTGATTTCAGCGAAAGACTTTTGATTAGTAAATTAATTATCTATGAACCAATCATAGACCCTGAGGTTCATCATACACTATAGTGTTTCATATAACAGAGCAGGAATAGGGCTAATAGATTCCCTACACTTGATTGTTTAAGTCTTTTTAGTTATAAGTGTTATGTGTATAATTATAATAAATACACTAATAAATGACTTGATAAAATAAATACAAATACTCAAGACAATCACCAAGCACACAACATAATAGATTTATAGTGGTTCGGCAAGGCCTATGTCCACTTTCGAAAGCTCACAACCGAGCTATATAATTTTATTAAGATTGAACAAGTACAATCAAGGCTAAAATTAATAAGACCTTACCACTTGCAACGCAAGCCAATCTACACTCGATGTCTTTGGCGGAAGTGCTAAGTCTACACTATTGGTGTCTCTAGCGATAATGCTGGGTCTATTTACGGTGTCTCCGACGAGAATGATCTACACCTACGATGAGGTGCTTAGGTCTACACTACCGGTGTCTCTAGCGGTAGTGCCAAACTCTCGGTGTCTCTGGCGAGAGTAATCACAATTCACAAGTGAATATAATTTAATTTGCATGATTTACTTCTTGAAGGTTGATGTTGCTATACACACAGTGTGAGATCGCTTTTTCTTGAACAAGGTGTCACTTTTGAATCCCGATCGAGTTTTCTGTTGAACAACTCTTGAAATCTCCTCTTAATGATTTGTCTTAATAAGAGCAAGGAGACAGCTTTGAATCAGTCTCTCTACTATCTAAGTATAGGGAGTTATGAGCACTTTAATGGAGACCAGAATCTCTTTCAGAACTTTGGAAAAGCTTGAGCAAAGTATCTAAAAAAATTATTCAAAAGTGTTACTTTGGTTTACGACGCTCACCTTAATTTATAATGGACTTAGAACCTTGTTGTCCATTGGATAGGAATCATCTCTAACAATTAATTTTGATTGTCATTCATTATTTTCTATTTTTGCAAGATTTTTTAGCCGTTACCCTCGTTTCTGGCGATTTTTGGCACTTTTGATTGATATAAAAGTGCTGAAATCTCAGTCGCATGAACCCGAGAGTTTCTGGTTCGATCCAAATAAATTGGATAGAACCAGGAGGTTTGGATTGATCTTAAATCAATCCAACTGTCCTGTAATGCCTCTAAACAACACTTGGAAGGCTACAGAGACTTTGGGATCGTTCCTCCTTGGTCCGGGAAGGTTCATAGGTTTTCGAACCCGTTCCTTGGACCTTAAATTCACATACTTTACCTGTTTTACCTTTTTGAACTTGAAATGAGTTGTGAATCCTTCGGAAGGTCTTGTATGCTTCCAATTAGTTTTCCATGAAGTCTTCTTGGAGTCTTGAAGTTATTCTTCATGTAGTTTGAGACCACGATCCTCTTAGACTCTAACATGACTCCACACATATCCTAGTCTATACAATGCTTTGTATTTTACAGTTTATGGAATTTACAATATTTTACATTAACAATCTTCTAATTTGGGAATTCCATGACAAAACTTAAAACACAAGAGTGAAATATAAAGTACAAGGACTCTATAGACCAACAATAGTCATGTATCTTTGAGCAATGTTTTCTCTCAATAATGCTTGGTCTTTGCAATGTATTTCTTTGTTTGCATTGTTCTTAAGTCTTGAAATTCATTTGACAAATAAAACACCTTTCTTAAGCCAAGATTAGTCCAGTCAAAGGATATAACATTATGTGCATGCAAGTAAGCATATAGATATGTATAATCATGCTAAGATGCATATGCTTATGGAGTAAAGATGAAATGCTTATGTGCATTGATCACAATGTTGTATGTTTGTGCTCTTTAGATGAATAAATTACCAATTTCTATGTTGAGTTGCTCCCCCTAACATCAACATTTCTTGGAAATTTATAGTTAACACTGGTCAGTTCATTCTCTTTGGATCTCATTTTCTTTTAGCTCATTATCTCCCCCTATGTCCTGTGTTTTATTATCTTTTTGAATTTCATTTTTATTTTTCATGTAGATATTAGAAGACAGCATTTTCTCCCCCTTTTTGTCATGAAAACCAAAGGAGAATAGGGCTAGAGAGAATAAATAGAACAAAGAGATACAAAAAAAAAAAAAACTTTTTTTTTCATTAAGCATAAAAATTTACAAGGACAGAAAAAAAAAAAAACATATTGGAGGTGCATTAGGTATCCTCATCACTCCCATCCTCATCCTCATCCTCATCACTATCGAGGATGTTCACTATAATCCGTGGCTTAGGAGCTCGTGAGGGATCAACTAAGCCTTCAATGTGGACAAGTCTCTTATCCATGTTATCCACCTTTGGCCTAGTTGCTCAAAGCACTGAAAGATGTAACCGAGGTCATGATGAATGTCCTGGATGAGTGCTGATAAGACTTGAGATACTTCAGGAATCGAGGCAGTCTGAGCTAAGGGAGACGTGCCTGTCGGGTGGAGGAACCTCTACTGGCGTGGGTATAAGTGCTAGGACAGTCTGTGCAGCCTCTTTAGTCGCCTGAGCTGCCTGTGGTGCAGCTTGCTTCTGTCCTTCCATTTTCTTAATGGTGGCATCATCAATTGAAAGTCATTGCTGTAGGACCATGACATCCTTGGGAAACGAGTCGCCACACTGCTCCAAAATTTGGGTGACTAGCACTCCATAGGGCAGACCCCTCTTCGATCCAGAATCGATTGACATCTATACATGGCACATGATGACATAAGCATCTATGGACTTGTTCTTCATCAGACTACAACCAAATAGACCATGTTGTTTGACATGTTGGTCTAGTGGGTTGTTTGTAGTAAGTTGTGCACCAGGATGTTGAGAACCCTGGACACCATGCAACACTTGCCGATGGGGAACTTCCCGAACCAAGTGTTGCTCTCTTTCTCTCTCAGAGCTCAGCAATATGAGCTTTGTCAATCCCTTGGTTGGGAAAGACGGCCACATCGGTGATGGGGTGAGCAATTCCCAACAATATCGCTACTCGGTTCGGATTAATGGACATTCGGACCCCGTACACTTCTATCTCGAAGGAGAGACATGTGAAGTCAGTGTTGTAGATGTTGGAATAGAAGTTGCAACATGGCTTTTTGTTGCACTTAGCCCTTGATGACGGTGATCTGCATCCACCCGTTATTGGGAATCGTTGTGCTTATGGTGAAGTCGCGGAGGGTTGTTTGCTTCACGTATCTCTTAAAGAAAATCTTCTTCTTTGAATAGATATGGTTGTAATTGTGAAAGGCGGCAAGCTTTCAGAAAGCTCCGTAGTTAATTGACGCCATTCTGGGGCGTTTGGGTTGTTCTTTTCCTCGCATGGGAACCTTTCCCAAATCTAGCTTTAACATGGTGTGGCGAAGGGGAAACAAAAATCTCGCACAAAAGGGGAGAGAAGAGAGTAAGGAAACACCTTGGTTTGGTCCCAATTCGATTTGGGATTGAACTGGGACATTTGCCCCCCTTTATAAAGAAAAAAACGATTCATCTTTCGAGAGTACTGCTCGTTTAGATCGATCCATAATGGAATCTTCCTAGGAATTTGCTCGGTTTCCTCAATTTTTGCCTGGTTTCTCTCATATTACCCTTAATTAGTATTTTTAACTTATTGTTAGGGTAATTTCGTGAATGTATTCAGATCGAACACATTCTCATTGTGCCTCGAAGGTATTCAAATCTTTTAGAGTCCAGTGCTTTTGTGAAGATGTCTGCCACTTGGTCCTCGGTTAACACATATTTTAGAGAGATTGTTTTTTTTTTCAACCAATTCACGAATGAAATGTCAAATATCTATGTGCTTCGATCTAGAGTGTTGCACTGGATTTTTGGAAATTTGGATTGTACTTGAGTTGTCGACGAACAAGTTCATCGTATCTTGAGATAACTCGTAGTTTGCAAGCATTTGCTTCATCCATAGCAGTTGCGTGCTTCAACTTCCAACAGTAATATATTCTGCCTCAATAGTCAACAGTGATATAAAATTTTGCTTGCAATTATGACATAAGACTAAACAATTACCTACGTAAAAACATCCTCCACTAGTGCTTTTACGATAGTCTACATTTCCTGCTCAATCAACATCTGAAAATCCAGCTAGTACTGGTGTGATATCAAATGGATACCAAATGCCAAAGTTGATTGTCCCATGGACATATCTAATGATCTTTTTCGCTACCTTCAAATGTGATTCCTTAGGTGTTGCCTGATACCTTGCACACGTACCTACATTACAGGAAATGTCGGGTCTGCTAGCTATCAGATATAGCAGACTTCCTATTATACTCTTATATTCGGTGGGATCAACGTCGACTCCATCGATATCTTTTGTTATTTTCTCATTAGTACTGATAGGAGTGTCTAATGGTTTAGACTCTGAAAATCCAAACTTAGATACCAGATCCTTTGCAAATTTGGATTGGTTCAGGAATATCCCATCTGATGTTTGCTTGATCTGTAACCTAAGAAAGAATCGCAATTCTCCCTTTATACTCATTTCGAATTTGGATTTCATTGTGTGTGCAAATCCGTGTGCCAATTTGTCACATGTTGACCCAAAAATGATGTCATCCACATATATATTGGGCAATGAGTATTTGACCATTTTTCTTGATGAAGAGTGTTTTATCTACACTCCCCTAACAAATTGGTGGTCCATCAAGAAC